>CAJUYH010000080.1:44192-141774 GCA_910591685.1 Galerucella tenella | reverse complement strand
ATGCTCTCAGAGAGCAGTACGAAGAGGGAGAGATAGAGATAGAGAGAAGGACAGAGAAAAAAGTGTGTGTGTGTGTGTGTGTGCAACGTATGTGACCGCATTGAGTGCAATGTGCCCAAACGTCACGCAAGTTATAAGTCCACGAAAGAGATATACTGCAGAGAGTAGTCTCATGTAATTAATGTATAAGTGTGACCGAACACAATTGTTCTCACTTGTACCTAAACAAATAAACCATTGTTGGAACATCGGCAAAAATATGCGTAATATATTTTTCTGTTTTTTTTTTCTTATGTGTTATGGATTGGCGAAACAAATTGTTGAATGTTATGTTTGTAATAATTTGTTTGAGATATTTGACCTCGAGGGTCTCAAACATATTTGGACGTTGAATGCTCAGCGTTTTTGTCTATCTGCCTGTATGTTTGTCTGTGTACTTGGACTTTTTGTTAATAGTTCGTACTATTCGCTTTGTGTATTTGTTGGTTTGTAACAAATATGTTTAACACTACTTTCTAAATGATAATTCAAAAGTCAATACATAATTCTATTGTTCTATTCAAATAGTATACATATTTTGTATATATATAATTTCAACAATTTATACAATAACGTTATGAAAATTATGTACTCCAACAAGTGAACTACTTGGATATATTTTTTTCCTTATTATTATATCACTATTTATTAATTTAGTTACGTTTTTTTATACTGTAAAATGGCGAATTTTCCTGTGCCATTTTATGTAGAAATGGAGAATTATTTGAGTGTCGCTGCAGTGAAGGGCCGACGCACTGGGCGCTAGAAGGGTGAACGCACTTTGCATCATTTCGCACACACATGTATACATAAGTGCACATACACAGTCAACATTATTATATAGTTCATGTATATATATACATATATATATATATATATATATATATATATAAAAGAGCGCATGCGCAACAGAATAGCGCAAGCGCGCGTGTAAATGCGTGTATATATATATATATATATATATATATATATATATACATAGCCAAGTGAGAGCGATTACGCGCGTTGACTCTTGTATTCATTTATATATATATGTATGTATATAAACTGTATACATAATAGGTATAAATACGTATGTACATACGTTCGTTTACGAGAGTTGGATGGTCGCGCAATGCATTCATGGGCGCAATAGACCGCATGGCACACACACCATGTGCATTTATTCATGTGTATAATTATATATATATGCACAATGGAGCAGTGGAGATCACTGTCCCTGTCCAAGGCCGCGGGGCCACCGCCCCAGTGAACCAATTGCAATACTTTTATGCTGCTTGAATTTTCATTGGATTTTTGTTCCAATTCCATATTGTGTGAAAATAATTATTAAAACTCATTTAAAATTAATTAATTTATTAATTTTTTTACATTTACACTGCTCTGAAAGACAATTGAAGAGATTGTGATGCAACGACTACGAGAATATAAACTGAAATGTTATGTTGATTATAATACTAACTAATTTTTACGATATAAAAAATTGAATTACTCTTTCGAGGTTTGTTGTTGAAATTTATCATGATGATATTCAAGAATTAAAATGGCCATGCAATAATTTATCAAAATGGTATGATTTTATTTGATGACTATGATTGCAATTATCTGAACTTGTAAATTTTCCAATCTCTCCAAATTTTTTAATTATCAAAAAATATATCGAAAATCATTTTTAAAAAAGGCAACCAAAATACATTAACGTATTTTGAGAATACAATACAACGCCAAGATTCGTTCGTGGTACATGGTAATTCTATGAAAGGGTTATATTACTTTTAAATAGCGCGGTACCTATTGTCAATTTAATACGACAATATAAACACATCCTACATGTAAATTTCAAATTTTTTGACTGGATAAGAAACAATCAAGTGATTTAGTACAGTCAATATAAAGATATTTCATGGTAAAATTCAAATGATATTACATCATTTTTCATAATAGATCTTCACTCGCATGAAAACTAAATATTACAATAAATAAAATGAATAGGATACACGATTAGCGTGAACTTGAACTTGTTATTCTACAGCAATGCTGTTATTTATTTTCGAAGGATATAGAACGAAAAAAATATTGTGAGATTTTATATTTTGCGAAATCCCAGGAAATGCGCTTGCAATTGGGAACCTTCAGACTTGGAGGGGATTGACCCAGACACCCCCTCCAAACGCACATGCCTTCCTCTTTGTTTCACAGTTCCTGTTTCTCTGTCGCCCCTGTATACCCTCTTTTCGCTTTCTACTCTCTCTTTACCTTCATGACGGGTTTCCATCGCTTCTGTAACCCTACATTGAGTATAACTATGGTATAGGGTGCATAAAACCTCATCGGGTTGAATAGATAGAACGACACCAACACTCACGTACACATACACATAGATGTACTTATACGTACGGTCTCAAATATCCATTGTTGGGGTGATGTAACTTTGTTTTTTACTGTGTCGCAATTAAAAAAAAATTTTTTTTAAATATTTATTTCGTATATTTGTTTACTCTTCATTTTTCTTTGCGTCTATTAACGTTATCGCTGTATAGAAGATGTTCCATTCCACCTCTATCTACTTTTTTTCAATTTTCCTTTTATTTTATATTTTTTATCGTCATTTTTCCTTTATGTTGTGCTGCAAAGATATTTTTCATGGTGGAAATTTTATTTATTTATTCACGGGATCATGGAAGAGTTGGCTGCAAAAAAATCTGTATACTTTTGTTAACATAACCAAAAAAGGATTATATTTAAAAACATTTATGAGGGTTGCGAACCCTTCGCAAAAGCCGTAACAGACTGAAAGACATATAGAAACGAATTGAGTTCATAATCCAGACTGGCGGACTAACTCAAAACTAGTCGAACGGATGTATTAATGTGAGAAGGGTTAATCGCCACAGACGTCTTCTCCTCTTTTGATCCAGCTATTCTGGACATGCATATGATGGTACATAATATAGTACTAATATAGATTTAATAATAAAATACTTTTAATACACAACTAAGATTACATGAGATAAATTATACATAATTGTGTATCGCTATAGTTCATTACAATTAAAAACTCATACGTTTTTCAATATATACCCAATTGAGTATCATGTAAATAATGAATTATAACCAGATATAAAGTTATATTTATTAAGACATGTGTGTTTGATATTTCCTCTAAAAAAAAAATTTATAGATTTTTTATAGTCATCATTTTTCGGCGATTTCAATTGGTGATTCATACAATCATAGCAGACTTGTATTCATTATCGTCATTGGTAGTTAACGGACTGAGTTTGGTATTTTTAAAAGTTAAAAATCCAATTACACAAGAACTCTGTACACGGCGATACATCTGAATTGTACAAAAAATACTATATATGAATTATGTAGAATACCATATAAACAGTAATGCTTCATAAAGTAACGTAATTTTTAGATTGAATTTTGTTTTTAAAACATAACAAAGTTTTTTTCTCAGAGATTGTAGAAAAAAATGAAGAATAATCTTAAGATGTTCCAGAATTATTTGATGCATTTTTTGATTCTCCGAAAAGGTGCACAATCAAAATTTCGATAAACGTTGTTGAATATAGTGAAAAAAAAAATATGAATATTCGTGGACTGATTTTAAAATATTTTTGTTCTTGTCATATTTTTATTTAATTTCATAGATCGATGTAGGTTATGAATGCATCATAGTTCATGAATGATTTGAACTTTAGAAATTGTTCTTTCAAAAACTATAAAGTTTAATAAAAATACGTAACAAACAAAATGTAGAATTTGTCCAAGATCACACTTGAATTTCTTTAGATTTTTCAATGACGTTTTTAGGCATTTCCATGTTTGGTCTTGAAAAAATTCAAAGTATTCTTTGACCAATTTTGGGATATTTGTATTCGGAGGAAATTTTATCAAAGTTTACACTTTCCAAGAAAAAAATTTGTCGAGTTCGAAAAACAAATTTTCCACTTCACCCGCTATTTTCTTTCACCGGAAATTTTTTGGATTCAAATAATTTCTTTTATTTCAAGTCTAGAAATCGTGGCGGCAATCTAGGTAGGTTTTAGGCATATAAAAAAATATAATGAGAATGGAAAACATTGAAAAACATTAAATCTGCTTTCAAAGTAAATTTGAATAGTACAAGCTATTTTTTCTAATCAATTGTTATAAAATTTAGACTTTACGTAATTACGTATATTGCCATATTCATTGAAATTTTGGTGGTTGAGTGAAATTATGATCGCGAATATTTTGAATACTGCAAATCACCTTGAAGGTGACATTTCCGACAAATCATATTTTTGTTCACAAACATTTTATCTATGGAGAATCACCCGGAATAGCGATCAGAGTTCATTTTTGGCCAAGAATAAAATAATAGTGCCATCATGAAGCGTGTACCAAACAGAATTCAACTATTATTTAACCAAACTGCCTTTAAACAAGGCAAAAAAATTCACATTACTCCATGGGAGATACTTCAAAAGTATATTTTCCCGAGGATCTGAATATGGCTGCACTGAATTGAATGTACATTGAATGCAATAAGTAAAACAAAGTAAGCTATACCACTTTTCGTACAATTTTCGAGAACAATTTCAATATACCCTTTGGTTTCCCAAAGAAAAAATACGTGTAGTATTTGTGACATTGTAAAAAATGAAATTGCCATTTTGGAAGAGAAATTAGCCCAATGTATGGAAGAAACAAAGAAATTAATGACCAAAGCGCTTGAGAATAAAAACAATGAAAAGAACTCTTGTCAAGAAGTCACAAGTTTTATTCTTTGAAAGGAAACTATAGAAAACATTGTAAAGAGGCGAAAATGGAAGCAATCGCTATAGACTTCCAGAAGAACCTATCAACTCTAAATATTACACCGTCAGATATTTATTACCGGCGTCAATTAGATTTTATATCGTTCAATATTTATATTTTTTCAGACTCGATATGTTCTACACGTATGATGAGAGTATTGCACGAAAGGGCCCAAATGAAGTTTGTTCAATGTTGAATAATTTCTTCTTAAATTAACTAGACCCTCAACTAAGCAACTTGATAATTTTTTGTAACTGTTACGCTAGATAAAATAAAAACTACACAGTAATATGATTTTTACATTATGTAGTGCATGATACAAATCATTTTGATAGTATGAAAGTCGTATTTCTTATGCGTGGCCATTTTTATCTGGAATGTGACAAAAATATGAGCTTCGTGAATGCAAAATCGTAAACTGACACACCAACCGAATGGAAAGAGATTCTGAAAAATATCAAAATGAAGCCTTCAGAGTGATAAACTGTTGGAGATGCAGTAAAATTTCTTACTGGGTCCGAATTTTTTTCACAGTCGTATGTACAGAAATGTCCTATGTCATCAAGACCAGTTAGGATGCTAAAAGTTGATAAAAATGAACCCAGGTATATCTAACATAAAGTGAATTACTTCGGAAAGCTGCTATAGATCCTCTACAAAACCAGGAAAAAGGACTAAGAAAGAAGAGGAGAGCATCTAATGCGCTGAAGAATCTCTACGATGGACCCATCAAGGTAGCAAAAGTGGAGGATGTTTTACATCTTTCTCAGTTCTTGATCAGCTCGAAGCAAAATTGTTTTATGGTATCTTGGTATCTGACACCCAAACTTGAGAACATATGTTCTCAAGTTTCATATGGAAGTCACATCGAATTCGTTGACTACTCGCCCATTGATTAACGACTCCTAACAGACATTAATTATTAGAACCCATACATTTTTTAAAAAAATATTTGTTTTAAGTTTCGAACAGTTTAAAACTCTTCTTAAAATGGCGGCATATTTTCTTCATTTTTGTCCTCCAAACTAACGATATTCAACTTCAAACGTTAAAATCCGAATACTGACAAAATATTGTAATGTGACAATGATTGTTATTCGGGCCGATCCTTCATATATATTAACCAATATAGCCCTTCCCATAATCATAATTGTAAAATGTAGCAACAACAAAATTTACGTGCGTAAACAGAATTGCAAAATATTTTTTACCAACAAATTATATGAGATCTATTTAAAATCCAATTTTTCACAATAAAGTATATTGCAACTTGTCATTGAAAAAGTAATTGACAAGTAAAAGAAGAAACAAGACATGTTTGTTGATAAATTTTAAAAAGGATTCGGAGATAAAATAAATATAGATACAATTGACTATAGGCAATCAAATATGGAGGCTGCGTGTATATATAGTCGTACATGGAATACATTGAGTGTGACATGTGAGGGACTGAAGCACATGAGTGAAAGCAAATGAAGGAGAGAGAGAGAGAGAGATAGGGATTGGAATAGAAATGAAGGGTGAGGTCGCGTGGTGTAGTTGACCCAACGACCGCTGTAACCTTGCCTTGTCTCTTTATTATATATCGTAATGTTGCGCACATTCGAAATAAAATCATTCAGTGAATTATTCATTTATATAAAGCTACTCATACATATGAGATATTATACACTAACTCAGTCATATTAACCGCCATTTGAATCTTCAATTATATATATGTATAGTTATAATGAAAACACTATTCTGTACTTGTTTCATTTTTTAAAATAAAATAATTGTATGGGTGGGTTCTCTTCAACGATATCAATTTATCTCAAATTTCGAAATGAAAATATCATCGATACTGTAAAAGTAATAGAATTTTATTTTTACCAAAGAATTAAGAGAAAATTTTGCAATCAAAATAGCGATTGACGTTTTTTTTTTAGTAAAAAGACAGTATATATATGAAATATCTTTTATATATAATTCGGTGAGCATTTAAAATTATTTCGATAATTTGATTTCAATAATAATATAAATGAGGTGGAATTCCGATTTTTGATGATGAATATATAGTGATAGTTAATGCAATGAAATTTTAAATTGAATACTTGGATTATTTTACCGTTTAAAAAGATATCGCAATGTGAATGATAATAACTTTTATATTATAACATTATGTATAATTCATAATTGCACGTGTTTATGTCACCGTAAAATAGCGAAGACCGTAATTTCATCAAATTACGGATTTCTCTATTTCACTACGACATATATATAGATAGATAGATAAATAGATAGAAAGATCAGGAGTTCGACGATCTGACGCAATATATATCAATTTATTGTAGGCAGTGCCATTGTAACCATCAAGGTTGAACACAGTCATATGATTACATACAAAGATTACATCTTAATTATCATATATAGCTTTGGTTTCTTCCTCTTTATTTTTTTTTTCTCTTTTTCATTCATTATGTCCGAATATGCGGATTGTTTTGCATTGAAATGGCAAGAGACAATGTGTTCACTTCAATATAAATGCCATCTACTCTATTAGTTATCAAGTATTCATAGTATAATTATATGTATTCTTTTACTACACTGACTGTTGATATATTACTTTCAATAAATAAATAGTTGCAGTAGAAATCTGCTTTAGTGACTAATGTATTTATAGGTCGCGAGAGTTTTTCGATAATAATGATATTGGAACTGGAGAAAATGGAAGAGAAGAAAATTTATTGAATTATTATATTGCTATTATTGCTATGGAAACAATTTGTGTAAGTGTTTTGTTTTTATTGACAGCTGTTTTTGTATAAAGAGTGAATAGTTATAATCTTATATGTTTGTAGTCCATCATAAAAATGTCTTTTAAACAAACAATTCAAATGAAGAAGGTTGGTTTGAAATCGCAATAATAATGAATATATATATATATGTATTGAATTATCATTTTATTTATTTATAGACTTCTAAACGACCATTGACATTGATTGTTTCCAAAGATGAATTTAATCGTTTGACAGATTTCAAAACGGAAACGGAAAAGTTGTCGGATATTGCTGAGAAAAAACGTGAAAAACTATTGCAATTAAAAAAATTATCGTACGAAATAACAAAAGATTGGGATAATGCTATTGTAACAATACAAAAACGACGACGTGAAGAGTTATTGTCGAGAAAGAAAAAAGATGCGGATACAAAGGTGAAATTAATTAAAGAATTAACGAAAAAAGATGCATTGGAGCGCGCGAAAATTGTTGAAGAGGCGCAAAAATTAATACTATACCGGAAGCCACAGTGTCGATTGATGAATCGGGCATTGCTCGCATCAGAGGTCAGTTTAATTAGTGAATAAATGTATAAACAGTGAAAAGATGATAAAGAAAGAAAGAGAAGATAATAAATTACGCGGTTTAAATTCAATAATCAAGTAGTGTTATAGAGAACTAAATGCTCAACTGGATTTAAAAAAAAAATTGGTGGCCATGGAGCAAAATGAGAATAAACAATATATTGATGAATTGAAAAGAAGAACAGAAATTCATGCGAATGAAGAGAAAAACAGGCGCGAGAAGCGTTTGAAAAAAATGCAAGAATATAGAATTGAATTGAAGAAACAGTAAGAATTAACTAATTAATTATATTAGAATTTATTTTTCGTATTTATTATATGATGATTGATAATTTTTTATGAAGAATCGAAGATTCAAATTTGCAATCGCAAACAATTGAAATGCAGGAGAAAAATGCGGATAAAGAGGATTTAATTGATATGATTAAAGAATTACAATTAATTGAAAAATGTGAAGCCGATGAAGTAAAAATTATCTTATCAATATTTTTTTTGTCCATTACTTGAGTACACCATTGAGGGAACAACAATTTGTGTATTAATTTATTGTTTATTATCAGGCGCAAAAGAGAAAAGGGGAGGCAAGGAAAAATTTTCTCGACGCAATGAAAGAAAAAAAATGCATCGAAGCAAAAATAAAACGCGATAACGAATGCGAAAATCTATTGATAACATCCTATGTAAAGGCAAAAGATCATTTGAATAAAATAACGAAAAAAAAATGGAAACAATCACAAGCTGATAAGTTACATCGATCGCAACTAATGGGTACGAAAATATATAATGAAAACAATAATAGAAACAACATTGAAAAAAATATATATTTATTCGATTGTGAATTATTTTCAGCGGAAAAATGTAAAATCATTTGGGAATGTAATGATGACGAAGCTGAGGAGAGATTGAAGAAAGATCAGGAATATTATAACCAAGTTGAATTGGAAAAAATTGAATCACGACGTATAATGCAGGAAAAAATGCGAGCCGATATCGAAAAATATCGGGCGGAGTTTATAACAATGAAACAGAAACGTCGGGAGGAGGAAAAAAATTTGATTGCGTGGGAGATGCTGCAACGATATAAAAGAGATGAATACAATAAGGCGATAAAATTGAAAGAATTGGGGAGGGTGTGGAAGAATAAAATGGAAATAGCTAGTGATCTGCGAAAGCAAATGGTAAAAAAAATATGAAAATAAAATAAAACATGAAATAATAATCTAATTACCATATAACCATTGAACCATATATATATTTATTTCATGTTGTATAGGCGGAGCAAGAGGCCGCACGTAAATGCGAATTAATTATGGATGATGATTCAGCGTATATTAAATCTGCCCTTGAAAAAACAAATGAGAAAGTGATGGCTTATGGCCAAGAGATACTTCAAGAATCTAAGGGTGTACGACCCCTATTTCCAATAATTAAAGCCATTGAGGTACTTAAATGTTTATTTTATTCATTTAATTGCTACGCAATTACGGTATATATTACTATAATTATTTACTTATAGACATTTAAGAAAGATAACGGTCTTATTCAACCAAAAAAATACGAAGAAATCGAGTGGCCAGCAGAGGATGAAGAACGAAAAAGAATTCATGTCAAACAATTGGTATCATCCGGCGATGCCTATTATCTCGGATAATTGTAGAACACGAATAAAAAACATCATTTTACATTATGCAATTTTTTTTTGTTCTATTTTATTTAAAAATACACTCGTAGATATGTAAAAAAAAAGTAAACGACACTCAATAATATTTTCTTTTTTTCTTTCTGTTTAGGGTTATTTTTCCTTTCTGTTTCAGGTTATACAAAATCGTGGGTAATTGTAAACGAAAGACAATCAATAAATTGTTATAATGCACGAGACACTTGATGAACAATTCAAGGCATGAAAAATTCCAAACATAGTTTCATTATAGCGCAGTTAAATGGTTCAATTCATTGGACAGATAATGAAATAAAATTGTGCCTGCTGCGACAGTGTCTTATAGTTTTATTTTTATAGTGAAATATCAGCCAGTATTTATTTTATCAGCATTATCTAATCTCCTCATAGTCGGCTCAACATCCGGATATTAATTGAAAAGTAGTTCCGTTTATTATGATTCTTAGAAATTCATAAAATTAAATTTGATAATTCTATTGCAATTTTAGATTAAATGACAATTTCATAGTTGTGCAACATAAATATATAATTAGCAAACATTTCTGTGGCGTAATACACACATATTCAGTCTGTATTTATTCAATTTTTTGAATTTTTTGAAATATCTCTAAAAAATGGAAATCATCGATGATGTATTCATCAAAAAAAGATGTAAGAATAAACTCAGATGGGAAAGAATATGTGCGTGTTAAATATAAGATAATTAATTAAAATGAGCATATCGAATAATATCATAATAAAATTTTAACTATAATAATTTATACGATAAGTAATTATTTACACAGCGGGTCTACGAAAATAATCGTTTTCTGTAAACCTTCTCAGACTGTCACCACACATCAAAACGAGACAAAAAAAATGAGTAATTTCGGCGCGATGGAGATACACGAAATTATTACGTAAAAGATTAATATATATATCCAAATACGATTCCTTAATGGATGTTTGATGCAAAACAATCAGTATTATCATAATTAAATTAACGGGTATATCTATCAATGATCAAACTCTTTGTGGTATCACACTTGGAGTGTAATTAAACTTGTATATTTTAGTCGCGCAAATTTTTCTTTATTTGAAGATGTTATAAAAGTGGAATATTATCAATACATAGTTAAATCATTTTGGAAAACGTCTGAGAAATGAACTAATTTTCGAAGTGATGTAATCCCGGGTGAAAATATTTTTATATGCTATGGGACTTTTCCAACATTTATGGCTTTTCTCAGCTTCGTATGGGCATGCTATGGGACTGAATATGTTCACCAGGGATAATAGTAAATGATACACATTGCTGCTTTGAAACCAGTATAACATGCAAAAAATTCTCTAATATTTAGTGTTATTTACAGTTGAACGAAATTCTGTACTCGTTGTTTGCATATGAAGAGTCGCAACGAATAACCATCAGATCCAATTTTCCTACTTTGTCAGTATTCACGTTTACATTTTGAATTCGGAACGTATTCAAATGGCACATCGTATGTTTGTAGGTCGTTTTTTCGAGGACTATGAACTTTTTTACCGCAGTAACTAATAGTTGAATTATGTTTGAGACAAGATACGCGATGGCGCTATTATTTAATTATCGGCCAAAAATGGACTCTGATCGTTAATTCGAGCGACTCTTCATATGGATTTCATCAGCATCCATTTGATGTCTCAGAATTTGCCTTGTACATCTGCAAAATTATTTTTTATTTTTATGTTTGTTCTTTACTTCGGAATTATAATACATCGGAAAATCAATACCAACCTTATTGATAATTTATTTTGAAGAAATTAATGTTTATTTACTCTGCTGTGTCTTCTATGATATAATTTCCAATCGTCAACATTTTTTTCGGATGTTTATTGTTCACCTCATCATTATTAACTGTTATTCCAAATTTTAATGGGAAGTTCATAAGTTTTACAGAAATGGATGAAGAAAAAAATCGTTATGAAATAATAGAAAATGGTATAATACAATCAAATAAAATTATTGACAATATTTTTTTGTCTATTTTTTGCGGCAGAAAAGAATTCGAATTGAAATTTACAGTAATGCTGACAAAAGGCCGAGTAATAATGCGAAATACTACAAAGAAATAGATATAAAAAATTGACGCTTGACTGCAAATTCGTTTACATTCAAATACACAATATTGATTTTTTTATTTCAGTTGTTATATTATTATTGTATGCTCGAATTCAATGTAATAACGACAAATTAGTTCAGTGATTGATTGCCAATTACACTAGTTTACAAAATAAAAAATAAATCATGTCCTCTCGGTGAATTTTGTATTCGTTTATTTAGATGCAAGAACGAAAGGTAAATATATCGTGATCCTGGAAAAAGACTGACCCAACTTAAAAAACGCAGTTTTTTTCGGAAGAAAGATTTAAGATGACGAATGGCTGTAATTATAGAGAGAGAAATGAGACATCTATATACGAATGAGTGGTTAATTCAAACACGACATTTATGAGCTATTTCTATTGAATTATATGAGATATTTGCCGAATTTTTAAAAACATTACTCAAGAAACTGATTTTTTGAGATGTGTCACTCTTCCTCCGGGGTGATGATATGTATTTTTTATTTTTATCACGTCACATATTAGTATTATCAATAGATTTTATTTTCAACTTTTCACTAGCATTTTCACCAGGATTTCAAATTTTTGAGAACAATCATCAGGAATAGTAGGACCAAGCAAAGTTAGGTGACTATTAGTGGTCTGTTGTAAGAGACACAGATATAAAAAAAATCCATGAAAAAAATTAAGGCAGTTCATTTTTAATTTTTTGAATATTTCCGTACCATTATTCGTAATAAATAAGAAATAATTAATATTTGTAAAATATGTTATAATTGTTCTGAAACTCAGAATATCTCAATCTTTCAGAAAAAAAAAACACTTTTTATTTTAAGAATGGAAACCCTATAAACTAGTGTTATTCTTATATATTTTTATAAGTTCATAATTTGTGAAACAGGATATGGGATTGTATGAAGTGTAATATATGCATCAGCTGTTTGCGATCCTTTGAGGAATAATCCGATGCCACCAAGAGGCAATGGTGGTTTCGCAAATGTTGGTCGTGCATCGAAGAATGGAACGGTTCTTTGTTCACCACGAATCAGTAATTCCGACCGACTGAATGCGAGATATTGATTTGGTTGTGAATTCGGTAATTTCGTATCCACTTTAGACAAATGATAAGTTCCAACCATGTCTCCTTCATATTTAATTCTAAAATATAATTGTTGTTTTTACATTTCTATATAAAATAATGTGAATAGTTCGATGTAATATTTAATGTACCTCGGTCGATTGTAATCTGGAAGTAATGAATTCATCATTTTTGGTGTAATCCAAAATGAAGTGGTCGCATTTCCTTGAATGGTAATTAATTCATTCGTATGAACATTATATAACGTAGCTCGAACTTGAAGTTCAAATGATTTTTCTTCTCCTATCGAACCTTCAGATGATCTCAATCTGACACCTTGACACAATATTAAAAATAACAATTATCTTCAAAGTTATATTTCTCTAGTAATTCTATGGTAATTCAGAGAATATTAATTAATCTGAGAAAACATCCAGTGATGTTTTCCGCAATTTCCTTTAATCAGACAACTCTAGTTTGAACCTATGGCGGAATTTTATACAGTAATTCACGATAGTGTTATCCAATGGTAGTATAAAGTGACGTTTTGAAATTTTTACGCGAACCTTTGGTTTAGTGTTATTAACAAAACATCACATTGATGTCTATCAAATGGTCGAGCAGTTACGATCATATTGAAATAGTAAGTATAAAACATCAAGTCATAATGAATACTAACAATTTCTGGCTCATTCTATGTAGAGGACTGAAGGTCAATATCATTTTGGAAGTTGATTAAATTTTCTACAAAATTATATTTTCATTACTTATTTGCACACATTATGTACTAGACCATTTAGAAATCACTCTAAGTTGTAATAATATATTTTCCAATGCTGAATTAGTTATATTAATATTCATTCTTTTTTAGCTACAGCAAAACTTGTCTATGCATGTTCAGTGTACATTATCAAATCATTACTAATACTCATTCATTATCAATATTACATACACATACGCATGTGTGCTTAGTAAATTGAATGCATATGGTAAAACACAGGAAGTTTTGAAGCTTTCAATAAGTTCTAACTTCTTGAAATTATCACCACTGACAATAAAATATCAACGAGTATTTACTCTATTACACAAATGTCGAAAAATTATGATGGTAGTGAGACTAAAACAAATAAACGTTTAATGAATAATTTACCAGTAACAATGTAACCCGCAGGTAAAATTACATCATCCAAATGTAGAGTTTTATGACTAGGATCAATATGCATGTACTCTTCACCTTCAATTAAAAATTTTCTTTCTCCAGCTGTATTTCCCTCAATGGAAAATTTCAGACTTTTCGTTTCAGTATCATAAGTCTTTGTGAACTGTTGTAACATTTTCCAAATACGTTCATGACGTATCATAAAACTATTCAATTTATCTAATTGTCCCTGTTCTATTTGAATTTGAATTACATCATTTTGTTCTACAAACCTCACATTTGTTACCACCCTGCAATGATAAAAAAGTTGATTTTCTTCGACAACTTCATTATGTTCAAGTGATTAATATAATTATGTACATATTGTTCTCGATATCGGAAGTTTGCTGCATGAAACTAATTGTTCGAAGAGCATTTGAAGTAGGATCGTTAATTGGACACGTGTAAACACACATCTTACTCGTATATCGAGGAATAGGAGATAAATTCCACTTATCATATGTGATCTCAATGAATATTTTGCGAGGACATGAACTGCCACTATCAGAATTGTAATGATTATGAAATGCAGTTTGCGTACTCTGAGAAAGTACTGCAGGCGAAGTGTCCTATACAATGTAAATATTCATTTTAGTTCTTGTGCAATTGTTTCATTTTAATTTTATTTATATTAGCTTACTGTATTGCAAACTTCCATGGTGGGACCTCCCGAAATACATGTGCTTGTAAATTCAAGATATGTTTCGCCTAGGAGGTAATAAATAGGGAAATATTGAACATGATATTATAATATAGACTAATCACCAGAATATGTTTTACCTTTGATTAAAATTTTTGGAGGACACTGATAAATATTTTTCCGGGCCATGGCCATTGCCCATTTCAATGCTGATATATATTGTTTCACATAGTGCAGAATATCGTTCTTTTTCTGTACGAAATTAGTTTGTACGGTATCTGACGAAAAATTGAAAGAATTAGAGATGAAAAATGAAAATGGAAAAAAAAAAAATATTTGAAAATAGTTTTGTTTTTCAGTCAATATTACGAAAATGATAAAATGCCATTGTTAATTCAAGTTGTACGTTTGTTGCAGCAGTAAATAATATTTATAATAGTTCTTATAAGAAAGTACATAATTTTGAGAAAGGCTGGACCAAAAGAATTGAATACGGACGATATATTAATTTCTATTCACTCAATTTCATTTATGTCAGTTTATCAGAGGTAATAATTTCTGTTTGATATAACCAGGGAGAATTATTACAAATTAATTAATTACAGCAATCCATTAGTACTTTCGATACTACAAAAAATAATATATATTTAATTGCTATATTGGAAAAAAAACGGTTCCATACCTTGAAAGTAACATGACAATATTATGTAATCCGATAGATCCATCAAAAACATTGTACATTCGCCAATAATTATGTTGTAATAGAGATGGAAAAGTGATAATTGCCAAGAAAAATTATTTTTGTCGCACCACAATACGCGATCCATCGCCTATTCAACCAAATATATAAAAACTTATACATAACTCACAAACTATCGACTTGATATATTTGAACACATTATTTATACGAACCTCGTAAATCATCACAGCATCAGCAAAAATACTGGTATTCGGCTGAGTATTATGAGGTATAAATCGCGTTCGCATTAAGTTAAAATATAAATTGCGATTGATCATACGTGAATGTATTACGTTTCTATGAAAATCGTGATCTTCTTTCGGCACTTTGGTAAGATTCGATATACCGATATCGAAATCTTTATAAAATTGTTCAACTCTAAGAAAATAACGTCCTGAGTCATCAATTTTTTCATTGCCCTTTCTATCCATCATATTAATGTGAATATTTTTGGTATCCGTTAATTGTTGCATTGCTTTTCGGATTTGATTTAATGTAATTGGCAAATTTGTCTCTTCTACTATGCCCACTTTATCCAACAAAATGCAACTTTTTTCTGTTATAACATTTGTAATGCTATCAATATATTCACTTATCGCATTCACATCAATCGGAAATTTTGAAACAACACAAACCACTTGATGATGATGATGATAATGGTGGATTAATAAAAAAGCAAAAGCGACAATGTAATGTCGCGTCATTTTTCAGTGAAAAATAAAAATAAACAAACAGTTGAATATTGCGATTATTTTGAATGCGTTAAGCTATTGCCAACGGGAAAAAAAATCATTCAGTGATACTTCATGTAGAGAAAACTTTGATGACACAATTTCGACAATAAATTTAAAAAATGTTTCATTCGCATATTAAAACGCTCCAAACTGATTAAATTACTGAATTATTCGCACTTTTATTTCATATATTAAGTAATTTCCCCCACTTTCATTTAACATTACCTCATCATCTTCATTATCTTCAGTATCAGCATCATCATTATATCAATATAATGGTGATTTTGCTAACGTTAAATATAATACATTGACAAATATTGAATTTAAATAATGACTTCATCATTGAACAGAGAACGACTATATATTTTTCATCCGATAAAACAATCGAAATTGCGTGTCATTGCGATATTGAATGACTCAGGCAATTATTATTATTTGATGGAGCAATAAAAGTCTATATGATATTGCGCGTCGATGTAGATTTAAATTTGGTTTATTGATTGGACATACCTCAATGATAATTCACGTAAATACAGTTATATAAATGGTAATATGCATGTAAGTTACCTGTGAACAAAAAATTTAGTCATAACGTTTATCGAATTATTCATTAAAAATATTGAAATAAACAATAGTATATTTACAATTGAGAAAGGAATTAATGCGTGTCCATACGAAAATATATATATAAAAACATTGTTTATAAATGTATGATAGCCGAAATGTATTTTCCAGTAAAAACTATGTTTCATTATCAAGAAATATATCATAGTATATTTCGAGAGAACAATTTTGTCGACAGATAATATACTTTATTTAATATACATGAAATTGGTTGCACAATCTATTCACAGGTGGCAGGACGTTCTTCGGAACATGCTAACATTCTAAATTATCGATATCAGCGCCGCCCTGAACTTTTTTTTTCCTCTGACAGTAAAAATAATCTATCTTGAGTTCTAACCTGCCTGATGTAATAATGTTCTACATATTTTCCCCAATATTCATAAACAACTACAACTACAAGTTATATCAGTCGTTGAATTTTTCTCTAGCGAGTGGTAGTTGCTGGCGTTATTTCATTTGAAGGCCACAGTACCATTGGAGATTGCGTGACAGAAAGTACAACGGAGTTTTTTTATTTCTTATTATGATAATTGTTCTTTTTTTTTTTATTGTCGTTAAGTGGTTGATAGAGGCCGGCTGTTTTGAACTTAGCAGTCTCGCAAGACAATCGTATTATCATTATCGTCATCATCATCATCGTCCAACATCGTCGTTATTCTTTCGATATTTTTGTACAATTTTCACTGTTCACTGTAAATTATTTTGTCGACATAAAATATCATCATGGCCAATGAAAAAACTGAATCCATTGTACCTAATGGCATTAAATTCCTCATTGGCGGTACTTCTGGGTAAGAAAAATTAATTTAAATATAAAAATTAACAAATGACAAAGTGTCTCGCAATGACAGAAATTTTTCTTTGGCCAAAAATTCACAAACAAATTGATTCAAGGTAAAAATACATTGCACATTTTCTAAAATTGGATGGGAATCAAAATTAATTATAGATAATTTGTTGAAAAATATATATGTGAAAATAGTTTGCAAGTGAATCAATATTTATTCATATTCAATCTGTAGGTATAAATTTAATTTATATATATGTATATAGAATGGCGGCTACGTGTTTCGTTCAACCTTTGGACCTTATTAAAAATCGCATGCAACTGAGTGGAACAAAAACATCAACATTGAACGTGATATCATCAATTGTGAAAAATGAGGGCGTAATGGCAATGTACTCAGGATTGTCTGCTGGTTTAATGAGACAAGCGACATATACAACCACCAGACTCGGAATATATACTTGGCTATTTGAATTAGCATCGTAAGTCAATATTGAAATGCGAAAAGGAATTTGTTGTCTTTACTTTTTATCATGGTATGATATAACAAATATATTGAATTTATTGTCAGATTCATGATAAAAATTGGCACGAATCTTGATATTTTCACTTTCACCATTACTATTATTAATACTTTCATTATTATGAAGAAATCAGAGAAGAGAAATATTGATGAATAAGTTTAGTTATTCAATTACAATTACACTTTAACATTAGCATTGTTTCAGTATAACGTCACAATATTATTGAAATATCAACAAATACTAAATACTGCTATACTATATAGGAATATATATTTTTAATTGTGTTTAATTCGTGTCTATTAACAATTTCAGTGGCGAAGGTTTTCACTCGTTTCTCTCTACATATCCAATTTTGAATGCTGTTATTCACACAATTATTTTTAATGTTATTATTTAAATTATATTTATATTCATTTTACTGCTATTAATCATTGAGACTTGGTACAACGTTACAATTTCGAGATAAACATTTGAAAAATACGACATTGTAATTAATGTACAATTGCGATGTACCTTTAGGCAATTTACAAATAGACAATGATGAATTTTATCCCATTCCAAAATTTCACGAAAAAATATAGTAACTATCGACATTTTCATTTATATATTTTTATTTTTCTTTAAAGAAAATCGGTTTTGGAGAAGTTTTTTTGTCAACGTGTTGTGTGTCTGGTAATAGTTTCAAGTTCACTTCTATAAAATCTCTATCAATTCACCTGCAAGTGGTTATTACCTATGTTTTTAAACGTTTCAATTGAATGTTCCACGGATTACTATTATGAAAAGTAACGTTAACATGTTGATCTACTTACTAATATTGTACTCGATAATTTGACATTCAAATGTTTATCATATAGGAAAGAAAAACAACCGAGTTTCTTTGTCAAAGCTGGACTAGGAATGGTGGCGGGATGTTTCGGGGCATTTGTGGGTACTCCTGCAGAAGTTGCATTGATAAGAATGACTGCTGATGGACGATTGCCCATACGTATGTTCATTAAAATTAAAATTTTCTCTTCGTTATATTTGTGACAGAATTCCAAGAATTCTTATGAAAAATAATATTTTTTTCATTTTTTTTTTCAGCTGAACGACGAATGTATAAGAATGTTTTTGACGCGTTATTTCGAATAATTAAAGAGGAAGGATTGTTGACATTGTGGCGAGGAGCTATACCGACAATGGGTAGAGCCATGGTGGTAAATGGCGCTCAATTAGCATCGTATTCACAAGCGAAACAGGCATTGCTTGATACTGGTTATTTCCAAGAGAATATAATGCTACATTTTACAAGCTCAATGATATCAGGTTTGGTTACAACTGCAGCTTCAATGCCAGTTGATATCGCAAAAACACGGTAACTATAATTAACAGATACAATTTTATCGATGTGTGTAATTTTTTCGTTTTGAAATTTATTACAAATCAATTAATTTAATCTTTAATTTTTTGTCTCGATGTATTCAGAATTCAAAATATGAAAATTGTGGATGGAAAACCGGAGTATAGAGGGGCTGTGGATGTTCTAGGTAAAGTTGTACGCAATGAAGGAATTTTTGCATTGTGGAAGGGATTCTTTCCATATTATGCTCGACTTGGTCCTCATACAGTACTAACATTTATTTTCCTGGAACAAATGACCTCATCGTATAAACAATATTATTCATAAATTATTGCTATTTCATTTGTCTGATAAAAGTAACATGAATAATGTGAATGATGAATAATGAAAGCAATGGGAGAGCTGAATGTGCCAGACATTTTTCCGTCAGCAATCACAATTATGAATTTCAATTTCATTTTCTTCGATTTTTTCTTCAAATCACAACAAAACCATACCCAAAAAAATTCAACGACAGATGACACTGAAGTATATTTATTCAAACAAACTTACGAATTCCAGACGCTACGCATTTAGCAGCACAATAATCTTCATGTTCATATAGAACGTGCAGATTAAAAGAAAATATACAATAATTACCTAATATAAAATATTTCCCAAACCCCCCTCGATTCAAATTAATTGATATTTATTTTTATGCCATTCAATTTAGTTTTTGCTTGTCACTAGCGTAGACGTTGTTATTATCTGATTATTTATAAGTTTTATCACAGAAAAACGATGCATTCTTATACACAATAAACATTCTCAGAAAGTGGGTGAGTTCGTCTGGCACGACTCTCATTATATTTTTTTGCTTAATATTACAATTCAAAATACTCTAAAATAAAATACTTTCAAATATATATATCATCTGGTTATACAATGTAAATAGTATAATCATTGACAAAGATTAGAATTTATATTTTGTGAGTGTCGATAATTTATTTTGCAGGAGATAAATAGATTCAAAACAAAAACGTACTTTTTCTGTATAGCAAAATTTTTGTAATTCACTGATATAGACATGTATCTGTAAGTTTGTTGAAACTTGTATGACAGAAGAAATAACAATTATTCATTAATGTGCAAATCGATTGTTTTATTTGTTAAAACATTTATAGCTGTTTCCAATGGATAATATTGGATTGTACATCTGGAATGTGTACACATTATTCACACAAATGTCACTGTAAAAAAGTGCATCAAGTACTCAATCAAGTGATTGTCATTTTTTTGAAATGTGTTGACCAAGTAAATACTCATGTCTAATTATAGCAATAGCACCCACAATGTCTCAAAATTACTGGATCAAATTATTTAATGTCATCTGATTCAAAAGATGATATCAAATTTATATTTCTGTAAATATGTTGTTTGAAATTGGAATAGGTTTCATGATATCGATATCCATCTCCATTTCGAGTTCACGTAATAAAATGAGTAATGATTATAATAAATCTTGTCTACGGCTATTCTTATGAAGTCAATTATTCAATATTTTAAAGGGATCAATACAATTTACATAAGGCTATATATATATGAGTTAAAGAATGTACTGTCTGTAAAAATGATGCCGATATTTCTCTAAATATTCGCTACGGGCATGACTGGCACGACATCTTCGCCCTCGCATAACGTAAAATTTCTGGACGTCCATTTATTGCAGTTTTTCATGAAGATTAGTTGAATGTTATAAACTAGATTAAAAACCACTGTGTTGTCACCATTTTTTCTTAATCTTCACAAACTGAATATTAGGGTACTACTTATTTTGGTTGTTCGGAAATGTTGTTGCTGGCACCCTCTGCTTTCCTTAATAATTAATTAATAAGGAAAAAATTGATACATATTAACAAACTATAAAAATACATCTTATTTGTTATATTTATAGATTCAATGAGTATTTATTAATTCAATTCCGTTTGAAAAATACTTATTGAATCAGTGACGTTCATTGGAAAATATTGTTTACCATGATATCAAGCTAAATGTGACATCGTATTGAAAATTCTTTATTATATATATATGTATATATATGAAAATTCATTTTGTCAAATTTGCATTTTCTGGTTTACTCAAACATGTTGCAAAATTAAGTAAAAGTATAAATTGCAGTTTACAATTCAAAATATCCATTTAAAAATATTGAAAATATTAAATTCTAAACAAATATACATTAGTAAAATAACACTATTAATTAAAGTAGTTAAATATATGAAGACATATTTATTTGTTCATTTTTTATGGTATTGAAATATACTTTTGTTGAATCTGCTTAAGCATTAATCAAAACTGCGTGCCGAGGTGATGTCATTTTCATCGGCTTTGCTGTTATTCGATGAGTTATCCAGTGCGGGCTGAATTCGTCAACTCCAAATCTTATACCAGTCGATATAGGAGAAATTCTAAATGATACTCTAACAGTCAGCATCTTATTACCACGTTTTTAAATTGCATCTGTGGAAGAACGCACACATAATATTTTTTCCATTCATATAAACTGATATAAGACATATTCGATTTTTTTCGAAAATTGTCATGTTTTAAACCCACTGATTCGAATTTATTATTTTTAAAATTGGTTAACGGTCCTTCATCAGTATATATATATATATATATATATATATACAAGGTTGCCCATATTCGAAGCGCCCATCAGGCAACACTGTAACTTTTGACAGCGATGTCAAATTGACTAATGACATACCGCGTTTGATGCGTCATTCCAAGCAGATTTTTACCATGGAACAGTACACGCCACACCAACGGTCTAAAATTGTTGAAATTTACATTCAACAAAACAAATCAATAGTGAAAACTCAACGTGCTTTTAAAAAAATAAATAAAGTGAAAAGTGCGCCTTCCAAGAAAACAATTTATCGTTTGTATGAAAGATTTACAACTGGTGATACTCTTGCTAACCCAAAGAGGCCAAATAAAAAGCGACCAAGGCGATCGGATGAGAATATCGCAGCCGTACGAGCCAGTGTTGAGCAGTCACCAACAACATCCCAAAAACGCCGTTCTCAGCAGCTCGGCATTCCCCGATCCACTTTACAGCGCATTTTACGTGTTGATTTGAAATCAAAGGTTTACGTTAACAAACCAAAGACCTTAGAAGACCTAAAACCCAACATCCGTCAAAAAATAGCCGCCATTCCGGTCGAAATGTTGAAGAAAACCATGGAAAATGCTGTAAAACGGGCACAATACGCCGTAGAGGCCAAGGGCGACCATTTACGAGATATCATGTTCAAGAAATGATCTAAACAAATCTACTTGAACCCAATTAAATGATTTCTCATGACGAACAAACAAAAAATGGTGTTTTCTTTGATTTATTTGAAAATTAAATAGGCACTTCGAATATGGGCAACCTTGTATATGACTTAAGCCCAAAAATGGATCATGAGATGGCATAAAAACGTCAACTGTTTATTTCGTTTATATTGTGTTTTGTTCATTGATTATTCCCGAGCATACGCAGTGCGTTTAATATTCTCTCATTTTCACGTATGCAAATTGATATTCAAAGTTTATAAATTCAACAACTGCGTTTGAATCAAATGTATATCGCACAAGATATAACTAGAGCAAATTCATCTATCATTGAATGTTTATTGTCCATGCATACCAGTCACAGAAATAGGCTTTACTTTCAAGGATAAATAAAAAAGAATAATTCCGCTGTCTAATTAAGTATATTTTGTTTTCTTCGGATTTTACTTATATATATTCATTTTTTTTTCGTTTGAACATGCACAGTCGGTGGAAGATGTTTATATTCATTTTAAGTGAATATCGATAGGGAAAATATACCAAAAGGTATTCAAAAATGTGGCAGAGCGCTTGCGAGAAATTAGTGAAATTAATTGAGTGATTTTATAAAATTCGCGATTTACTTTTACAACTTATTTTCTTTCAATTCTTTTTTCATCAAAGTTTAGATGAAAGCAAAATGCGATTTATCAATGTTTGATTGATAGTGCAAATGTTAACTATCAATATAATGCGAGAGTGAAAGAAAAATGAACGGACGACAGGTCGAGGAGAGACAGAGGTTTTACTTACGTGGCAATGATTTATGCATTGTTCGATTTTTCTTATACTGTGGCATTTAAAAATCTGAAGACATAATAAATTAATCGAGAATAATTATGATAATTGATAATATATTTATTTATTTATACATATACATTGACAATAATAATAATAATTCGAGTTTTATTTAAGTGCACAACTGAATATAATTTTCTTCCACATTGTAAAAGCCATGTGAGATCGATCATTTGGTACCGTTGATTACATGATATTCCTATACAAAAGAAGAAAAGAATACGAGAATTAATTGAAATATCTGAGCTGGAGATTGTTGCAGTACTTTTAAGTTGAGTCAAATTGAAAAAATACATTTGACTCCAGAACTATTAAACAGAAATATGAAAATAATGATACAAGCTGGCTTTTGCGCAAATTTCGCCAGTATTCATCAAAATTGTTATTTTATAAAAATAAATCCATTAAGTTGGCGGGAAAGAAGTTTGATGTATAATGAAATATGTAACTAAAATTCATTTCATGAAAGTATTTATCAATCATATTGTTATTATATTACTTAGGATAATAGAGAGCAATGTGGCGGCGGCGGCGGCATACGGGAATCTCAATAAAGTATAGGTATATACTGCAGGGCAGACGTGCCGACGATTTTTACCATGCTTTCATTATGGTAAGGGTTCGGAATGTAAATCTGTTAATTCCGCGTGGCGTATGCAGAACTGTGACAATATTTTTGCTATGGTATTACAGACGGACTCGGGAGCCCCCACATCTGTGGCCGGTACAATTGCAGTTGCACTCGTAGTGGTGGTTGTTGTCCAACCTGGACATAACCAACTTAAAAGCAATACGGTATCTTTTGTTACCTGAAGCGTTTTTTTTAATTCATTAAGAGACAGGAGACATACTGCGGTTTGCTAATTGTGAGATAGTAGAAGGTTTCTGAATAGAATATGCCAACTGCCACCACACAATCATCACCTACCTATTGAGAAAAATATAATCAAAATCGAATCATTAAGTAACAATCAATTGCAAGTTGCACGTATTCCTTAATTTTGATAGTTAATATTATCGATTGTTATACGATTAATCCAATTGTGAAATATAAATTGATTATTAGGTCGATACAATTTGAAAGAACAATAAATAATTAATGGAAGACATGCTATGCAACATCTCTGTCAGATTTATACTACTTGGATTCGTGAAGGAGGCACAATAGTATAGCAAAAAATTAATATATATGATTAATAAATCGTAAATTTACACAACAAAATAATTTTGAATAAATCACACTTATGAATTAAATTTATAAAAATTATTAATTTCGAATTAATTTAATGATTCATCAACAAAAAATCCGATAATTCCAGCTACACTTTTTCGGTAGAAGAAAATTCACTGGCTATCAGCAATATGAACAGCTGGTAAAATAAATAATAATAAGAAAGTTTTTCATTGTGCAGTTATCAACGATTATTTTAATAAGAGTAGAATCGAGATAAACTAATACAGGTGTGACTAAAAATACAGAGTTAATTGGCTTTAGTTGTATGATGAATTGAGGTTTATAAATGGAATTCGATACATAGTTACTTCATTTGTTTCAATGTTTATTGAAATTTTTTACTCTAAATTATTTAATCCTCCGAAAAAGTAGATATATATTTGTTTTTTCTTTTACTAAAAAGAAAAATGTGTGTCGAACAATTATATATGAAGGGTCGGCCCGAATAACGATCAGTGTCTATTTGAGGCGAATAATAAAATAGTAGCGCCATCTTGTAGCTTGTACCAAACGTAATTCAACTATTATTTACTACGGCAAAGAAAGTTCATAGTCGTCGAGAAAACAACGTTTAAAGATACGACGCGCCGCCTAAATACATTACCATTTCAAAATTAAAATGTGAATATTAACAAAGTAGAAAAATTGAACCCTGATCGATATTCGAGCTGTCCCTTCATATATTTACGATAAATCGTTGGAACAATAAGAAATAATTATAGAATCATTATTATGATTGCCATAATAACATATCCATATATACGAGTTAACATAAAAATTAACAGTAACATCTCCATTATTAGTATTTGTATTTCTTTTTTCATGTTTTTTCATTCTAATTTTATGCATTAATGATTATTCATCACCTAGAATTTATATTTATGAATAGGAGTGACATTGAGTGCAAGGCAAATGTCATAAAAAAATAAAAATTAAATTCAAGAGAGCTTGTTAAATTCATTATACTGAAGAAATTCATCAGAATGCAATCAAAAGGACTCAATAGTAAAAAGACTTAAAACAACTGTATAAAGTTGGAAACTATAAAACAAAAATGTCAAACTTCGAGATGGAGGCAGAAAAGGCGAAAGTACAAAAGTTCTCAATTATTCAGTTTTTCTTCTTTCTTTTCCCTTTTTTCGCATATCTTTGTGCATTAAGGACTATATGTATTTATATGCGTGCCTGTATATACATATATAAATATACACACGCGAATCTACCTACGAATCAATATATTCTCGACCTTAAGAGCAACTTCGTCAATTCGATTACAACTGGATCACATCCCATTTGTATATCCTCAATATAGTAAGTTTTGTCAATCAATAAAATCTTTTTAATATGTACTGTTTAGCACGGTAGACAGATATTTTAATTCAATTCATTTATTCATATATTTTTTTCTGTTGTTTTTGTTGTTGCCGTGGTTGTTGCAGCAGTTATAGCAGTAATAGTCGTACTAATGGTGGTAGTAGTAGTAGTAGTAGTAGTAGTAGTAGTAGTAGTAGTAGTAGTAGCATCAGGCCATTGCAAGTGAAATTTTGCTATTAATTAATTAGCCACTTTAAGTATTATTTATTTTTCTTTTAGAATCTTGCGGGCTTAAATGTTCACAATAATCTCCGACTCGACTTATTTTATTTCCCGTCTTGTTTTCTATTTACAAATAGTATAACTATATTTTAGGTAGAATGCTTGAGCCTATTTTTATTTGTTTTTTTTCCCCCGTTTTTCAATGGCTTGTTTTGCAGTATCTCTTGGTACCTTCAATGATATTTTTCCTTCCATTTCATGTTTAAAATATACGTTCATGTTAGAACAAACAGCGTTCTTCCTGCCTTTTTGTTCTGTTCATAAACTCAGACGTGAAAGAGCAAGAACAGTTTTTTCAAAAGACCTATTTTCCTCTTCATTCTCACGCGCGTCTTTAAATTATTAAATCGTTTATTTACATATTGAATGTGAATGTTAACTTTTTAACCTTTCACTATGTTCGCGCAATTCATTTAAATACATTTTCGCTGCACCAATTTTCATTTCTTCAGAAGGAACTAATTTAAATATTTTTAAATGCAATTGTTTTCTGTTATTTTTTCGCAAATTGTTTCTTTGCATTTCAATATTTTTCATACATCCTTTTATCATTTTGTTTTGTTGTATAATGCATCAACGCATAACATAATAATCCGTGTGCAATATTCTATTTTTACGTTATAGACTTTTCTAATACAATAATCGATAATCCAGATTAAGAAACATAAATTAAACTTTATAAAAATACTATTAACGATCACTGATATTACATAGTATAACGTTTTATTACAATTTCAACTACATAATCGTAAATCGTTAATGCCGAAGCCATTATGAATATATTAGCATTCTATATTCATATCATTAAACCGCGCGACGTATCCTACATCATGAATAAGCGTTCATCTTTATCGTATAATCATTAACATTATTATTATTATTAATATTTTTATTCCATCTTGTTTGTTTATTAGCTGTCATTTTTCCATTCAATATTTCACATTTCATATTAAACAAACGTGATGATTCAATTCTCAATTATTTGACAATGCTGACATTATATTGCTATAATGCAATGACCTTTTTATAAATCAATTTATAATTTATATCAGTTTAAAAAAAAATGTTTATAGAGAAAATTTTGTGTTGTTAAGCATTATGATCGTTATTAACGTTGCTGAAATTCTCCATTGGATAGTCAAATTGTAGCGACGCAAATTTATCTTGCAACTCACTTATGTATCGATGCTGATGTTGATGTCTTTCATGATGATAGTCTTTTCGATAAGTTTGCACAATTGGAATATGTGGCTCATGTCACACGCAATCCTCAAGTGACATCAATAATGGATTTACATATTCAAAACCCTCAAATTCACTTTGATCAATTTCATCAATGACACGACTGAAAAAATAGAAGAGAAAACAAAACAAAGATAAGATGAGAAATTCACAATAATAACCGAGTATATTATTCAATAGAATTAATTACATTTATTTATTTCTGATGTTTTTTTTTCTATGTATGTATGTGTATGTGTGAAGTGTATTAAATGTCAATTACCCAAATTTTGTTGATAACTTACGGATCGTCAGGCGTGAGATGGACAGGCTCATCTGTGAACTCGGGTGGGAAGTTTGCCAAATCGCGATCGGAATCCAGGCGTGGTTTATACGGCGGCGTGACCTGCTTTTGTTCCAACTGAAACATCAATTTAGATGCGCAAGGGATGAAAAAAATTTTTTTTTTAATATTTTCTTAACCTCATTATCTTATAGTTAACTTGAATTTTTTGTCTTCTTTAATTAACCTTTTATTATTACTTCTAAATGATAGCTTGAATAGGAGTTTTTGGATACAAGAAAAAATACATAAATTCGGAGTGGATTACATTGGCTTTGTGGGTATAATGGACTTTATATGATATTGAGACAATGCCTAGTTTATGTTTATGGAAAGACCCGTATTTACTTATTTATTTTTCATAAATGTGCGAAATGTGAAGAAACTACACAAAATTATGCTACAAAATGATGCCGCCATATCTAAGTTCAAACACTGTAATTCATTATAAAAAATATCTAACATGATATTCATTATATATAACCAATTTTTATCAGCTTAGATAAAGTCTTTTTATAATTAATCATAATTTTACAAAGATAATATTTTTGGCTAGACATATTTCGAAAATCCCAATGAATTAGTGAAAACACTGTAATTTCAGTTCTACTAAAAAGTCATTTGCGAAAATGGGTTTGATGTACGTCAAATTTGTAAACAATCTCAACAAAATATACTTACCATTTTCCAATCAATGGCTTTGAAGAATGGATGGAGGACAATATCTTGGAATGCAGAAGGACCACGGCCACAACCTAATCTTTCAGCTGGATCCTTACATAGGAAGCCTTTGAGAACGGAAGCTGCTTTGACAGATAATGAACGTGGAATACGAATTGTTTTTTGTAGTATAACTTGAAATAAATAATCCTCAGTATTTTGGTCAGGATTTTCTGAAGCACCAGCAATGTCAAATGGACTGCGACCCGCCAGCATTTCATATAGCAATACACCCAATGCCCACCAGTCAACTGAGAAGCCATAGTCCTCGCCTCGAAGTATTTCTGGTGCTATGTAGTTTGGTGTACCGCAAAATGTTGCAGTTGTATCACCCTCTCGAACCCCCTCTTTGCACATACCGTAATCAGTCAACTTAACATGACCTTCGTGATCCAACAATACGTTGTCCAATTTCAAATCACGATAAATAATTCCTTTAGTAAACAGAAAAAAAACAAGTTGATACACACGATAAATAGGAGCAATAATTAATTTGATAATCAATATTTTCATACCTTTTTTATGTAAAAAGTTTAAGGCAAGGCTGATTTCAGCAGCATAAAATCGTGCATGCTCTTCAGGAAGACGACGTTGTCTTTGCATATGAAACATAAGATCACCACCGCGAACAAATTCAATAACAAAAAATAAACGCGATGGTGTTTGGAAGCACGAATGTAAACCAACGAGAAATGGATGATTTGATGCCGTTTCAAATACGTGCTTTTCAGTTTGTACCCAATCAATATCCTCATCGTCAGTTACAAGAGCCTTCTTAATTACTTTCATTGCGTAAATTCGCTTTGTACGTTTCAATTCGACCATCAGTACTTTAGCGTATGAACCACGCCCAATGACCCTAATTAATTCAAAGTCGTTGAGTGAATATTGCCGTTGCATTTCATTGGCTCCTTCTGCACCAGCAATTGCATCCAGTGCCAGTTCTTCGCCATCATCGATCGTCGCACCTGAAATCCAAAGAGACATTAGTAACTTTTTAACTAATGGAGAATAAATGAGTGAATTAATGGATCACATTGTCTCATTATTTTTCGATTTAGTTTCAAGTATTTAGCGAAAATTCCTTACGTGCTCGTGATGATTCCTCCACCACCGGTGATACTGCGGTTTCATCATCTATATGAGCTGCTGGATTACTATGCGGTGAGTCCAATTGCGGTTGATCGCCATTACGTTCAGCAGCTTGTTGATCAGTATTTTGTGCCTGTTGTTGTTGCAAACTCAGACACGGCTTTCTTACAACTTTGTGACATTTCTTGTGAACGAGCAATTTACACTGAATACATTTGAATCCTTGCCTGCCCAATCCCCAAATTCGATCTTGACAGAAGGCACAAAATGCCCGCTAAAAAAAACCAATAATCATAAACATCAATTGTGAATTGTGTTTATCCTCAATCATAAACTTCTTCAATATTATTACTATTTTTTTTTGTCAGTTGGTTGGTGCAAAATATAATATAAACAGTGGAAAACACTCACCCGGTTAAAACGCTTTGCCTGGAATATATGACCATTGACCCTGTAAAGCTTCCTCCATCTTCTCGCACCTCGCCTGTATATACTCCCTAATTAAATAAAATTACATCAAATGAGATAGAAAAATTGGTGCACACACACGCTCATACACACACATCAATTTTATGAACTAATTTCAATAATTGTATTCTCTCGCAATCGCTCTTTCTTTTTTTTTATTCTTTTATTCATCAGTATCGATCACAATCGAATTCGCGGACCATTGTGGCTCAGTAGTAAAATGAAAAAGCCAAACGTTATAATTTCCACTCTTATAAATTTGCACTTCTGTTTTCATTATTTTTTTTCCCATCAAAAAATTCATCAACTAAAAATAGTTGGTTCCATTAAACACATTTTTTTAAATTATACGATCTTCCGAAACTACCACATATAAAGAGATCCTGGAGAGTTGTTACGTTCCCACGTCGTTCCATAACTTTTAATAGAACACAGAACTATGAAATACTCACAAATACGTTCAACAACAGTCAAAAGACAATATATAAACTTTATTGTTATGGATATGTGTGTGTAATATATACCTATGTATACAAACAACAAATTTCATTATAATAGATTGTACAACCGAGGGAAACAAGGAAAAAATTTGATTATATAGATATATACTCACAATTATATTCCACTTGGAATGGATAAATTTCACTATTCAAAAATATTTAAAGCTTTAATCCCCTACAATGGACGAGCGACAAACGAGAAATACCAATGTGAAAACATCGAGAGAAAAAGATAGAGAAAGAGAAAGTAGGATGCGAAACCCACAATTATCAATGCAATATTCTTGCTGTTATACAATCGAATTTGGAATCACGCCAAATTTACTGCCCATTCGCAGATAATTAATCGTTTAAACCCAATCGAATGCTTTTTAAAATTATTGCTTTAATTTCAACAACATTATAATCAATTCTCTGATCTCCATATTCTATATAATAGTTAATATATCATCAAAAAATGAGATTTGATGAAAGCATACATCGGTGTTTTTTTTCAATCATCTACCAATCAAACATGAAACTATGTGACATTCAATTGAAAATATAATATAATGAAAGTTAATATCGTTACCGATTTATTTTGTGCAAATTGAAATCTCGCATTTCATGATTACACTAAACGATATGATAAAATAGAAGATGATAAAGTATCAATCAGTAGAATAGAAGAATTAATCCCTCTTTCAATATCCATGGGCACAGTTTTTTACGGTATTATATGATATTCAAAATTTCCGCGCAACAATTCCAACAGTATTTCATTCAAAAGTGGCATCAATAACAACAATCAAGACAATGCATAACTAGCTAAAGTTTAGTTTTTTGAATTATTTTCAAACTCTACATGATGTTAACCCATACGTATATCAATTATTCATATCTTTATAATATTCCCAACAATATCTCATAATTTTGTGCGAAACAGAAGCATTTGAGTTCGAGTATTGAATACGAAAAAAAATACTATAACTCTGTAATAAAGTAATTTTTATTCGATACACCTAACCCACTTTCCCTTATAAATATAAAAAAAATACCTATTATTTCATATTTAGAATAGACACTGAATCGATAAAACTAGAATATATACAATACTTACTGTCTTCTCCCTGGCATGGCATTCCCGGAGCCGGCGGTACATTGGGAAACACTGTAACAAAAATAAATAAAAAATAAACGATATAGATGGTTAGATAAATAAACGCAAACTACTCTATACACATACGCTACTAATTATAATTAGCAAGAGGTAGTGACATTTATGTTGGTATGGTGGCCAGGTCGAAATATATATACACATACAATAACACATTATGCATCATATACATGTGTGAACTGGAATATAATCTTCAAAGTGCACAAGCGAACTTTTGGCACTGGGCTTTGTGCTTTGTCTCTCTTTCTCTCCCATTCTCTCTCACCCTTTCATGTGACCAAAAAGTAAATATCAATGATTAAGAAGCTCCGAATAGTGAGAGGTTCTATGCAAAACTGCAAAGGTCGGCATTGCGCCATTCCCTTGGTTTATCACCACATACATGTTTTATTAACAAAACGTCATATAAACAAATATTGAAGGTGAAATTGGCATCTGCACGGCTACATTATTCCACACGGTCTATGTCATCATTTCGTGTAAATGTATATGAAGTATTTAAGACACTTATTGCTCTTTCAAATAATTGTTAAAATGAATTATTTTTCAGGGTGGTCAAATATAGAATATTCTTTTTTTTTTCTTCCACGGTGAGAGTGAAATTTCAAATTGTGGTGTGGAAATTATATTTTTTTATCATAAAATCCAAATCTTGACGTAAAAACTGTTATACATTCAACTTATATGACAATGTAGAATTCTAATTTGAGGGATGATTAACTCATCTTAAAATAGCTTCAATTCTACATGGTGTTTCACTGAAAAATAAATTTTACCTCAAACATATTGAAAAACTGGTGCTAGTCACGTAATGCTTCGTATGGTGCATAACGAAATCCGACAAAAACATGTTGAAGTTTAATTGATAAATATTATTTGAAAATGTTCTGCAGATACGATAGATTTTGACAGATTCCCGTCATTGTTCAACGAAATAGTTAATACACACAATGATACCGAGATTTAGAGAAGCGCAATTCACCCATTCAATTCTATTTTTGTTTTGATCCTCTGTTCATGTATTTGTTTTTTTTTGTATAGATGTGTATCAAATATATTATATTGTGAACATGATTATAAATAAATGAAATTACAACTGTTTTCGATTACACGTACAAGCTATCGTGTGCCTGTGTATTTTAATAATAACAGAGTCATATCTATTGCAACACAACATGAAATGTGCTACAGAACTTGCCGACATGGTACAAAATTCGTAACTATATTAATGTTTATGAGTACTTCTAAAATAATTCCGCAAATGATATTGATTTTCATCAATCAATTTTGTAGACATACGCAAAATATTGTAATCTTGTATCGGAAAAACTTCTCCCATAGCCTTTGAAAATTCTATCATGCAAAATTCATAAATTATAAAACTTTCGGAATTATAAAAATATTATAATATTATAACTGTAAAAATATCTGTGAATTGTCCGCTAAGTTTACTATAATTCCAATTCTCTGTATGTACTATTTTTTAAACTATCCAAGAATTTTTCAATGCTACAAATCTTGGATCGAAAAAAAAAATTATTATTAATCGAAAACTTTGTTCAGATGAATGAAATGAATTTTCAAATGATTTTAATAATAAATTTGTCATTTGAGAACGAGATGCCAATTTTTCGACGAAGGAAAAATACTATCAGGGGATCAAAACAATTTATGATAAGTCAGATTATTTCTGAATCACTTTAAAGGTAAGATTTACCCATCCAATATCACTAAATAGACACACAAATTTCTCATTCAAAAATGATTTATGTCAATGTTATACGCGGTTAATATAAAGATAATTAGTTCCTTGAAGTTTCTTCCTGTGAATTGGATGTGTACAATTATATAAATAAATATAATTGATAGGTGTGAATTGGTTCATCAACTCAAAGCATCCGCAGTATCTCTATGAGTTCTGTCGGGTAAAAAATGACAACGAATTCTTCACTAGTTGGCTCCTATTCAAATAATTGTACATATTCAATTCACAATCGATACATGTAAGAATCCACTTATCCTTATATCGAACACCGTATTTATTGGCAATAATGATTTTTCCAGAAAAACATTGTATCCAAAAAGTTCTAAGTTTGAAATTGGAATAAACAAATAGATAGATATCGCTATAATTACTACATACAAAAATTGAAAACAGAAATAAACAGAATATAGTTTTGACTACAGTACTATGTAATTGAAGATGTGAACGAGGTGACTGAGCAAGTGACGTAAAATATCCTGCATATGTATATACTCTCTGACATTATATTTTGTATTCCTTTTTCTATGTATACCCATATGTGCGCAGAGACCTGTGACCTCATCACCTCCCCTCAAGTATCACCATAGTTCAATTGCAACTGGTGGTGCAGCATGAGATAGAATCAGTTGGGATTCTATTGCTGGCAGTGTTCGATCGACCGTATCACAAACCAACCGCTCACGATCGCAATTGGGGACAAGAAGGAAGCACTTGGTTGATTTTGCAATCGACCAAGGGGCTCTAAATAAAGGTGAATAGAGGATAATGTTGACCCCGAAAAAATATAGGAAAAAGTAAAAGAGAACTAGAGGACTCGAGTGCTGTACAAATGTACTGCAAATCGATTTTTTTTTTTTTGGGGAATTGTTCAATAACACAGTGTTTAAATACTTTACATTTATATCTCGAACATTATTGTCGATGAATTTTTATGCAGTATGTGAAAAAAAAAGCTCTCTTGTTGGGAGATAATGCGCATAGAGCGTGAGAGAGAAAGCATGAAGAGGAGAGAGCCAGAGAGGTTGTGTCCAAAAGTTTCATTGCAATATGTGTGCGCATTTCACTGTATGCCAAGTTTTTTTTTCTTCCATCTTTTTTTGTCTCATTGTAACTCTTTTTGTTTCTTCTTCTTTTTTCCATTCTTTCAGTTTTTACGATCCAATCACATTTTCTCTGGCCCGACCCTCATTTTTTTTTGTATTTTTTTACCCTCTCTTGCAGTTTTCCCCTTTTGCTAACGTAGAAGACACAAGTCTTCATTTTAGTGACGAGGAAGACGCAAGATTGATGTCATCATAGAAGAAATCGTCCAAAACGATCGTAATAACAATCACTTTAGTTGAAATTAGTATTCTGTTTTCTTTTCTTGAGAGTCAATAAGACAAATGCGTTCGACTAAGCAGAAAATTATGACAGATTGAAGGAAACATAGGAAATAAATACATGTGAAATTTATAAGAGGATATGTGGCTTCATGTTATTCTAATCAACTGATATTTCAATAATCTAGCAAATCATAGAATGAATATATATCGGTTTAATCATTGAAATTGTAACGTTCAAATGAAATAACAAAATTGATATATTGCCAGAACATAAATTGCGATGAAATACTGATGGAATTCCTGTGTAACCACGTTATATGTTATGTATTACAATAAAAGATACGAACAACACGAGTAATCTAAGTAATCGTTTCTGAATTGCTGTATTCATTTATGATTTGAATGATTTTGGCCATGAAATGCAGGATATTAATTCATAAAAAATTGATAGCTCCTAGTTTTCTTACACTGTCATTGCAATATGATCTCCTCAATATTCACACTTATTAAAACTTTTCCGCTATATTTCATTCAATCCGTAATAGACATTGTTGATTCAATTATGTTCTTTATATATCAAAGCCCATTTTCATTTTCCTTCAAGAGAAATAACAATAAATCAGTAAATAAAAGATATTGAAAAATATGAAATACGTCTATGTGCGTATATATATATATATAACTTGGCATATCATTAACTGAAAAGCTGTAATCCATCTTTCAAATTTAATATCGACAAGTAATACCTGACTCCAGAGACCTTGACGTTTATTGACGTTACCAACTAGTTGGCTGTGGTATATCATTGGACAGCCGTACGTAAATGGGATGCGGAACATTATATCACTTGTGTTCAGGCTCATTGTTCACATAAACCCACTTGTACTAAGCCCCACATATCCTCCTATTTTCCAACATCTACCTCTGCGCGATATTGTAAATTAATTCATAGTTGCGAAGTCACAACGACAAAACTTGACATGAACATATTCATGTCAGTCACACAATAACAAAGAAAGAAAAAAAAAATAAAGGACACCAAGCAATCATAGAACGTTCCAATTCCATTATTTATTATCTCTGCATTCTCTTCAAGTTTTTCACTTCTCACTATCTAAAGAATGATCGATCGCAATTTATGCTCTATTGCGTTCAAGAGAATCGGAAAAAAGAGGCGATTGAGAAAAAAGAAAAAAAAAATATAAAGCAGCACATCGAGATTGAGCACACACGAATAGCGCTCTCAACCGTGCATCTATTACTTTTTTTTTATTTTTTTATTTTTTTATTTTTTTCACAGCACAACGATAACTAAATATCGTGTGTATCCGATATCCAAAGGCGTGGGATTATCGATTTGTGTTTGCGCCAATGATGTACATGAGGCTGATCATGTCAACCAGCGAGAACGAATAATACGAAAATAACAATAATTTAAATGACAAATAAAAATGTAAACGTTTCTGCTTGCACCATTCACAACTTGCGCTCACTCATTTCGTTCGATCGGTGCACGTACACTGAAAACACATAGTCGTCAACGATAAAGTGAAGCCTCCCAAGGGGAATAGAACGCGTGAAAAAAAATAATTCTGACAAACATTCACACGGTTTACAAATAATAATCCATATTATCTATGCGCACTAGCTATATGTACACATATATTAGACAATGCCACGATTATTGATATCTAATAACACACATCAGTAAATCGATCCATAAACACACCACGTTATCAATTATCTCGGCTTATCTTAACACAGCTCCGGAAACGATACTGTACCCGACGACATTGTCTGCGATCTTGCTTCAATTATATATGTATATAAGATGAACACCAGTGGATGCGTGAGGATGGTACAAAAATATAAAGAGAATGAAAGTGAGAGAGAGAGTAAAGATCAAAATTATAATCATGAAAATGTCCGCTACAAAATTTCTCCATGCATATGCACTAGACTTTCATATACACACACACATACATACATAAATACATGTATATAAATATATTTTCACTCTACACATCAAAGCATAGACATTTTTTTCGTTTAAATCTTTTCCCTCATTTTCTTGTCGTTCGTTAATTTTACCTGTAATTTAAAAAAAACGGAAGAAAAAAGAAAAGTACAGCTATGTAATTAAAAAAAAAGGTACATATACGTTGGAAGATCGTTAACTCCGTCATTTATATATATATCTGTTTGTAGATGTTTAGTAATTGTCGAGTGAAAAGGAGAGAGCCAATATTCGTTGAGTAGTAAAGACTCAAGTGCATAGCAAAGAGAAGGAAAGAGTGCGAGTGTTGGCTAGCGGCAGGCACACGCAATTCGTGGCATGGTACACCTCTGAGGAAGCGAAGTGTTTTCAATTTCACGAGAGTAATTAAAGCAAACTGGCAACACCTAACCTCAAGTTCTTCACTTGGGCTCTTCATCGTTGTCGTTGTCGTTATTGTTGATGCTGTCGTTATTGACGACGAGATACCACCGAATCAAGAGTGTGTGAGAATGCACAGCTTGTGAAGACAACATATACTGTCTCATTCAATGCTTATTCGTCCAAAGATAATCGCGTAAAACTCAATACCTTCTCTAATTAGTTAGCACTTCCAATTGTATTTATTTGATAAAGGCTTTTCTCATATGTTTTATTTTGACCATCATCCACTTCCTGATATCAAACTATTTCCACATCGAATCAGTAAATTCTGACGTCAAAGACGCTATAACTACACAACGTAGAAATGAAGTATGCGTGTATGTGAAAATGTTTCAACACATTGCCGCACATCTTCAATGTATAGAGAACAATGGAAACCCAAAGCTTATACTGGCTGCATTCAAGCTTGATTCCGTCGTCAAGGAATGGGCGTTAACGTTTTGGAACTGCTTCCGGACTGTGGTCGCATGTCTTCCTGTTATATATCGAAATTCCCAACCTCTTTTGCTATTGTCAACATTTTGACCATCAACATGAATTCTCCACTGCTTGGTAAATGTGAATTAGACCAATCAATCAATCGTTAATATACTCTTTCAAATAATTAATTCAATCTGCAAAGAAACAAAGTAATAAAATAAGAAGATGAAAGTAGAATAAAAAAATCATTATCATGAAACGTCACCACGTTGCACTGGCATGAATCCGGTCGCTATTATACCAACATTTGCATAGACAAAGCTTTTAGCTGCAGCAGTATTATAATTATAATCACTGTGATTCCTTCCAATATCATGTTGTTTATTCTCATGAAATTTGCTGCTATGATACTTTACAATTAGCAATATGGATGGGGTTCTGTTGTTTTTTCATATTTCGGTAACTATTACATATTTAAGACTAAACTATTACAATTGAGACCAAAATCATCAGGTCTATTTCAACAATTATGGTGACATTTCATTTCGACAAAAAAGAAGGTGAGATAATGAAAGTCAGTTGGACACGAAATGTGAATATTACAAACAATAGAATAATAAAAAATTGAATGATATGCATGATTGCATATCATCTCTTATACATTCTTGCATACCTATTTATATTAGATCTGTAGTTCAAAGATATTTATATATATGGGTCATTCCATGTCAAATCGACCAATAGTTGTAATTGATCCCCTTCGATTTGGCTGAATTTGTCACAAGTTGAATTTTATTAAAAAAAATTCTTTTTATTTGAATTCAAAAATAAGCACAAACGTTTTGGCTAAAAATGTATTTCGCACGAAATCGCTTGTCATGCCCTCCGCAAACAAAACTAACAGCTGTACCACTTTTGGAATTTCCAGAAATGCGGTCTTCTTGAGAAAAATTTTTACAATCAATTGATTTTCCCTCGGGGCATATTTCATTCACAAATATTCAGATTGCAAGACTTATTTTCTTCCATGATTAATCTTCAATTGTGACACGAAATTTGAAAAAACGTTGCAAGATGGAAAATATTATTCAGAAAAATACTAAGCTATTAGTATCATTATATGTGTACATTAATAATAAAATCACTGACATCTGCGAGTGTAATTATCATGAAACTATAGAAGTGTAACCATGAATAGAACTTTTTAGAGGTTTCGGCGTCTTAAATAGTACTCATGTATTAGAAAAAAATATAGTAGTAAATACGTGGAGAGCAAAATGTGCCACTTCTTAACTTATTTCATATTCATAATGTTTTTCAAACTGATACCACATAAATAAAAAAATAATTTCAACTATGTATTCAAGTTTCTATTCTCATTTCGTAGATTGAATTTTATATCGCTCAAAATTACAAAACTAAATATTTATATGTTAAAAACAAAAAAAGCACCCTTTTGGAAATTTCAAGATATTTGCAGATCCATTAGAGATATTACATAGAAAAAAAAATCTGATAAAACATTTAATGGCGTACTTTGATTTTTTGGATTTTCAAAATTTTAAAATTTTGCTGATTCATTATTTTTCGAAAATTTTGTTCAAAATATTTTTTTTCATAGCCCCAAATATGCTTTTTAAGACAAACGCAAATTCATTTCTGTAATTTAAATAGTTGTTGAGATATTTGAAGAATAAACTTGAAAAACAGGAAAGATTGTGAAATTTTCAATTTCTAGTGTTTGAAAAAAATTTTTTTAATTATTTTCAGTGGCAGAACTTTGTGCTATGACGGAAGAAAATTTGTGACAAAAATTCAGCGAAATCGAAAGGGGTCGATCCAACCATTGGTCGATTTAACAGCGAATGACTATATATATATATATATTTGAATTCCTGTATCGTTAAAATTGAGCAAATTTACAAATAAATCAATTGACACCTCCTTTTACTGCCAACAAAAATATTATTTCCAAACTTTCACAATTGATTCGTGCCCATAAAAAAAAAAAAGAAAGGAAGATATGTCAAAACTTCATGATATCATCTCCCCATTGATTATACGAAATAGTTCTTGAATTCTTGGAAATTCTCCATACTTTTATATATATATATTTAATGACTTTTCTCGATATCTTTTATCCTGAGTCGCTGTCGCTATGATATTCTCAATAGCGTCCTCTGCCCATATGCCATTGACAATGATAAAGTCGTTGAGGACACTTGGGTAAAATTTAATACGGCAAAAAGTGTGTGAGCCAAAACAAATGAAAATGAAACATGTGACGCGTGGATCGTCCCTTAACGAGAATTAACCCTTTCTCCGTAATATTGGTGGTAGCAACCGCGTGGGTTGGAGACAGCGGTAACGTTAATTACGCTGAGGCTTAGGTGGCAAACCATTATCGTTAATCCACTGGCTGAAGGGCCAAGGAGCGGCGAATGACTCAATATACCAACATTGCCCCTTGTCTCCTCAATATTATATATACATATAATATTTAAATGTTATACAGCATTATTGTAGTCTCCCAAAGCACATTTTCACACGTAGATTGCGCGAGATTGGACGCATGAATCTTTTATATTATTCGTGAAGCTATAGAATAAATCCTCCTGTGAATATCGTCAGGAATTTTCTCAAACTCACTGGCGCATGCTTGGCATCATCCCCTTCATTCACATACATGCACACATATACACACTATCATAACGTTCTCGTGCTTCATTCTCTCCTTAGAGACTGCAAACTCTGATATAAATCCACACGACAGTGAGCGGAAAAAAATTGATCCATTGGTGATAAATGTGTATTTGAAATTTTTCTGTGATAAAAAAAAATGAATTTCTTTAATGCATGAACAAATTCTCTGTTAGATGGGTTATTTAATCCCCCCCCCCCCCCATTTTTCAACGTGTCTGCCGCAACGTACCCAAGTTACAGTGAATGTTGAGTGGGTGGTTGGGTGGGGAGGTTGAGTTGGTAGGTAACAGACCGGAAGCAGATCTGCAGTACACATGCAAGGCGAATATCGGGCATCAGGGATTCTCTCTCCCTTTAGAGATATATATTCGCTTGCCGGCTCTTTCTCACCATACCAAGCACTACTCTATTATTGGGCGGACACGAGTCTCACTCCCTCGGTGCGACACGCCCCGACGGACCTTAATAATTTACAAATGACGTTACGGCTCGCGGGATCGGATTAAAAGGTAACTAATAGTTGTCCGATAATGAAATGAATGCTCATACCTAACTGTCTCTGTACGTTATATATTATCACATACATAATCAACATCATCCGCATGGACCAACTGACTATCGCAAGGGAAACGTAATGGAGAACAGCAAACAAAGAAAGAATATAAAATAAATTATAAAATCATAATATATAATGAACGAAAAATAGAATAATGTCGTAATATTATCACAAATATTTTGAATCGAATATGGAGGTAAGACCTTGTATCCATGATATCACATGTACATGATAAAAGAATGCACGGGGTGCAGAGAGAAAATGGTAACTGGTATGAAGACTACGGAGCTGATAAGATTCGAATGTTTGCAAAGCGTCAACCAAATTTATCTTCCCTGCGTCTCATTTTCGTTTTCACTCTTTTTACTGCAACCAAGGGTGATTAGAATCTTTTGTTCAAGCCCACTATTGAATACTCTTATAACTCATAAACCGTATATACGAAGACGATGCGACATCAGATAAAGTCACACAGAATTGTGTCTGGGTAATCGTGCGCAAATATACGTTTATATAATTCAATCTCCCATAAACTTTTGGAATTCTAACCACACACACCATGTCATGTAATAATTCAATATCTCCCTTTTTTTCAAAGTAAAAATATAGATATATATGATGAAATTTATTAGATAAAATTTATATAGGTCGCAGCAGTCATGGCGCAACACAATTATGTGATGTTTCCCAAACCAATTTCGTTGGTGACCTCAAAAACCGTTTACATGAGGATAGCAGATAGGAAGGGAGGGTGCGACACAAACACACACCCACAATTTCAACGATCAACGAAACAATAATGCGAAAAGTGGATCATATCCATCGTGGTTTGTTTGGTCGAAACAAAAGCATGGCCAATTCACTATCGTCACGAAGGGAAAAGAAGTAAAAGTGTATATAGACTCTATCACCTCCTTTTTCTTCTTCTCCCTTTCTTCGTAGACACGATATATTTAATGCAAGCTTATCTGCAAAATAGTATGCCCTACATTCTCTATATATTTATATTAATATTAAAATACAAGTGAGACTGTATAAATGCGTGTGATGTATTCTACAACTCGGCGCATAAACAAAACGCGCCGAACATCGTAAAGCATTATACACAAAACGATTAATCACCCTTTAGATCAGATAACCATACTGCGTGATTAATTGCCGCGTGTTAAGCTTGCATTCACTGATAAGGATCACTCATCACATTTTGTACCTATTTAAATGTCAACAGGACTAAATTATATAATTAAGTGCGAAAGAAACAAAAAGAAAATGAAAAATAATGAACAGAAGAATTACACAGAAATTCACCAACATGTTATGACGGTTAAATGTAAAATTAATCATTGAAAGATAACCCAGAATGTCACCTACCCCAGGTAATGTCATTTAGCCAAACTTCTGATGCATAGGGTGGACGTGGCCCTAATGAATGGTATTCGCATGCCAACGATGACATTGATGTTTCAGGATCGTTTGGGGGTAATAGTGGTGGTGGTTGATTCCACGGTCCGTGCACAAGACAACCACCAACGCCCGGCCCAATAATGCCTGCCGCCCGACTGCTCGACTCATATATCACCTCAGGCACAATTATTTCTTCTTCAATTTCAACATCAGTCACATCCTCATCATCATCATCATCGTCATCATCATTATTATCATTCTCATTGTTATCAATATGTAAATTTTTCAACCGTCTATCCAATGACATTGTCGCTGAATGACAAACAATATCAGTATGATGCGATAAATCCGTTTCATGTTGTACATATGCAGCGTGTAATGCAAATGTGGGCTGTTCATATTCAGCTGAATCACTGCCTGGCGATGGCGGATAATTATTATTTGAACCACTAGGTCTTGCTTGTAAATCGCGTAATAAACCCGTCGACGATCCATCAACTGCGCCAGGCGTACGTCGACCTGATGCAACTGCCGCAGCCGAGATCGCAATTGAATACGGATAAAATCCACCGATGCCCTGCTGTTGGTTGGTGATGTCATCGGATGATGCCCCCAATGCGGCAATAAGTTCTGCTGCTGGTTGAACGCTCGTTGAATAAGTTTGGCCACCAACAATATCACTCGGCGACTGATATTGTGATTGAGATGACGTGGACTGTTGCTGTTGCTGTTGATGAATTGTTTGCTTATCTTTCTCACGACGTGGTGAACGACCGCGATCGCTCACTGATGTCGCGCTCCAATATCCCCACGCCATTATTAGTGTTATAATTAATATTAGTAAACTTTTAACCGCACACTTGGCAGATCAATTCCTCTGTAATTCCTTCGTTACCACTTTTTTTTCCTTTTCCTCTTATTCTTGCTCTGCTTCTTATCCTTAACTGACTCCACCTTACTCGGCTGCAACGTTACGTCTCGTTCGTACAATCGTATATAATTCTGCCACCACCACCAACTCGATCGATCCTCTTAGCCGCGAACCTTTACCAACTCTTTACCTACAATTTGTCTTGGTTAACAGGTTGTACACACGTTCACTTTGAAAAAATAAAAAAAAATACCAACAGAAAAAAATACGATAGCAGAGTTAACACTTGATATTACTGTTTGGAAATTCAGACAATTGTATATAACGGACAAGTGATGTTTTGGGGCTGTACAATTATTTTTAGTTTTTGTTGCCAGATGAAATGTAGACCAGGTGTCCTGTCTCGTGTCCCACTATTTGTTTGTATGGATGGTGTGTATATGTGTGTGAGTGTGTGTATGTATGTATGTGTGGGTAGGGGGAGGGGGCTAGCCAATTCGTCCCTTGCCGATGGTGATGCCAGGGTCGCGTGAGTGTAACACTGGCGATCGGGCTGGTGCGAGGATATCGACTGCGGCATAAGCATTACTCCGTTGTCGTGGCCGTCGTCGTCGTCGTCGTCGTCCCGTCCCGGCGCGCACAACCACCGTCATCCAAATGCGCAAACGCAAACCATCAAATGCCCGCTGTACACTACACATATATACTCTCCTAAACTATATCCGCCCACATAAACACACGGACACAAATTTTTTTGACAATGTGCTACTCGGCCAAATACTCCAACACAATCGCGTGCTGTGCTAGCGACGTTTCTGTGTTGATTCACTAAAAACAGTGTTTGTAGTTACGACGTTTTTATATATATATATATATAGGGCGAAAGGATTTGTTATATAGGCTCAGCAACAACATCAGATAATTCAGCAACTCCCATACGTTGTTCTTCACCGTTCTGATCTTTATCCAACAAACAAAACTAAAAGAGAAACAAGACGAATTTAAGTTCTGAGACCAATTCATCCAACGTAGTCCGATATTTTGCGCTCTCTCTCTCTCTTATTCAGTTTCATGCTTTCCCGCCCTGTATATCCCAATAAACCACCAGTTTACGCTGACACCTAGGCAGGATATTCGTGATATAGACGATGTACGGCATTTTCACCACACTCTTCTTCATTCCCGGCATTATTTTACTAGGCGCTGAAATAAAGCCCGGCGCGGGTCTCTCTTTCTATTCTATTCAATAGGAAGAAGAGGGAGCCGAGAACATGGCCGGGCTATATCGATATACCCTCAGAGCGTCATACAAGAGAGAATGAGAGAGGGAGCGACCTCCTAGGCGTGGCACACGCCACCACACCAAACGATTCTCTCCCCTGCACCTTCGATGAGAATGCTTTCTTGAAATAAAAAATAAATACTTTAGAAGAATAAGTAAAAAAATAAAAAAATGCAGAATAAAATTGAATAAATGAATGCATAGATAAATAAAATAAATGCAATATAAAGAGAAACGTGAGGAATTGATGATGGGATTTTTATGTAACTCACGATAACTACAATGACAGAGTTATTAATAAATATTATATGAAAACCGGTTGATAGACTATACCATCGAATTTTATCAAAGATGTCTGAATATATAAGCATATATCTATAAGTATTACGAATAGAGTGTGAGTCATGCTCTCCAATCACAGCTTAAAAGATACACACTTAAGTCTCGCGAGACGTTGAAAGTAAAGCAACTCTGATCTACTCGAAATTAAATTGAAATAATCGTGTTTAGGAATAGAAAAGAATATGAAAGTAGAATGGATAATGAATTTGTAGCTTTTCCCAATTGTACCATCCATTTTTTTTATTTCTCCTACCCTTCCATCAGCAAACTGAAGAGTAAGTTCTTTGAATTAATCCCGTCTGAAATGCACCCTTCAATTTCATGATTAGACGAGCAGCAGAAGCCGAGGCATAATATAAATGTACATATGTATTCGTACATTCAACTACTTTCACACATTCAACCATTTCATCGTCGTTGAATTGACGTGAAATGTTGACGCGTATATCTAAATATATGTTCTTCCTCTTTATATATGTAATCTGTCGTCATTAGATCTCTTTTACGTGCGTCCCTACATGGTGCTTCATCTCACTTCTGTCAATACATTTCCCAACGCCACCACGAATGTGTGCTCCACCACCGACGGCCTTGACGCTCGCTTAATTACGATTCCAGTCGATTGAAGTTGATACGACGATGCCGCATGTGGGAATCATGTACACCGTATTCCACACCAGAGCAGAATCGCTTTGTTTCCCTCATTCATTCTATGTTCGTATCTGTTTGGTTTCTCCAACTCTATGTACCTAACCATACATTTCATCCAGTCTCTCTCGCCCACGTGTGCACGTACGGCATTCACTTTATCAACGTATACATGACACACATACACCACCGACAAAGGCCATTGCTGCTATTAATCGAGAAGGTTGGTATATATGTTTCAATAAATATGTGCATATAACATATCTAGATAATAAAGTTAAATGAATAGTGTTTTTTATTATGAAATGTAAAACGGAACATACCCAATGTGTGTTGGAATAGAATAATGTGTTCAATTGAGCGTTTGTGAAAAGCAAGAAATTTTCAGATGTTTAATGTTATGTATAAATATATTGGTATATTTATCATTTAAATGTTTATATAAAACAGTTGTAGGCTCGCTGATTTGGTACAGAGCGAGTAGAGCGCAAACACTGTGATGGAGCGAGCGCATTCAAGGAGAACAACCGAACAACTGAGGCGCTCGTGCGTCTTCCTTTTGTTGCAGTCGCTCTATACCACTAACGTTCTCTTTATTTTTATTTTTGATTGCTCTTTTCTTTTGCATTTTTTTTTCTCTTTCTCTCTCTCTCCCTCTTGTCGTTGTGAGAATAAAAAATTAAATAAAGAACTCTTTACTCGTTTATTTCCCACCTCATCTCCCGCTTCTCTTACACTCATACTCGATATCGACATTTCCAAAAGCTGTATTCATCTTTTCCTCTAGGTCACGATCAGCTTATTTCTGCGCATGATTTGATAAACAGCCATATAAAGTGCATATATATGAACACACATAATTTGCAATATTGGAAATCGTACGGTTTTTCAAATTCAACTATAAGTATATTATTCAAATTAAACTCATATCCGCTCGAATAAATTGCAGTTTGGAATATAATTTATTGTTGGATAAGGGCTATTGGAAGGTGAAAATGTTTGCCGCTTTATTCATATAATTTTATATGAATGCGTTTTTTTTTCCAAATATATATTTTCTTTTTTTTTTGTTAAAACACACAATAGATTGAAAATTGATATCTATATTTAATTGTAGTCGTAGGTCACTTGATGAAGCTTTGTGCTGTGTATCACAATAGGACGCGGCAGAGAGAGGCCTATATCGAAGCGTACCAATAAAAAAAATAATAAAAAACTAAAAATTGCTGACTGCAGTGCATTAATGCACGTGCCATCACCTCTATTATGTCCCTCTTTCCCTTCATCCGCCTTTTCATCCTCACATCGACTATTATCGCTTGACGCTTTTGTATATTAAAAAACCTATATTTACTGTTCAGAATTGATCAAGTGATTAATTGTATCGTAACAATAATGAAATATTTTTCCATATTCCATAATGAAAGAATTGGTTGTAAAAAAAAGCGAATGTAGAATACAAATGAAAGTATAAAAAAGTAAAAACACCAACGGGCTACGTGATAAAGTGGCGTATGTTAACATTTTCATATATAATCACTCACCGTGTATCGTTATTTCTGTATCCTTCTCAAGCTCATAAAGTCGTAGTGCCTCGTCAAGCTCCTGTTGAGATGCTATTCGGCACGGGTCACCTTCATCGTCGACCCACTTCATTGTAAATTGGTCAGAAGCACTAGCGCTAGACCCACTAAATCCGCATATAGTCCGCATTTCCTCCCGCAGGGTATCCACAGTCATACCCGCTGTTATGTACGTTATTTGTACTTGTCTGTGGGCCAATAAAAAATCATATTTATCTGTTATATTTTTCATAAAAAGTTCGTACTGGGCATCTATTTTTATTTTATTTGCACGTCAATTCCAATTAATTATCCCCAATTTACAAACGAAAATATATCATGCACTTTTATGTACAGTACATCCTCATTATTATATTTTTTTGTAATCAATACTACATTACAACTCAAATGTTATTCTTGTTGGGACTAAATTGTAGGGAATTGTCGAGGATATAACGAAGCAGTAAAGAATAGTGAATGTTCATTAAAAGCAATTGGGTTTTAAACATTGTCAACATTTTTGAATTTCAATGGTTGAATATAACGAAACTTAACTTTATTAAGTAATTTTATACTTGGAAATCGATTAAAAAATTTTCGCCTGGAGGTTTAAAAATTTACCATAAATTCATCCTCTCTTCTGATCATTTTATTATCTGCTGCAATATTCACTTTCATCCGTACAAACCCGGAAAACTGAAAAACAGTGGACGTGTTTATGAATGGAATTTAAATTTCAAAATGGAATTCCTCTGTTGCTATTGAATGTCATCACCCTATTTTTGATCCTGACTGATAGGAAAGTCTTGATTCATGTGGGCTAGATTTACGTAATTTAGTTGAATATGTATTTATTACAGTAAAATTAACACCAATATAACCTTCTTCCTGATAACTTTAGCTGAAAAATATAGCGGCAGCAAATTGCATTGGCATAAAATTAATGTTAATAAAAAAGAGCGCGCCTTCATATTATTGTTCACAATAGACAAATAAAAAAAATTGGAAAATTTTGATAGTTTCATATTGTTTTAGTTATTAAAATGGCAGTTTTGAATCAAAAGTGTATAGTTAATAAGCCCCAACGATAAAGACACAAATTGTGGTGAAAAAAGCAATTTGTTTTTTTATTCGACAGGAAGTCACAAACCATTCAATCTCGAGTTTTCAAAATTTAATAATAATTGCATATATCATTTCAATTATTCCGTCCATAAAAAACCGAATTTCAATTTATAAAGAATCATATAATAGATCTTGCTTTTATTGCCGTTGTATTATTATCTCCTTAATTCTACGATAATTGTATAAAACAATTGTCCTACATTTAATCTACCATATAAGCATACGAGTATATACGACATTGTAAAGCTGTGTGTGTGCGTATTTATAAGAATAATCGCAGCAGTTGAATTATTAAACCAAGTTTGGCTGTGAAGTAAGTGGGAAGACGGATAATAATACCTCTACTTGGTGAAACTTTGAGTACGTATATGACCTCCTAGCTATCACAATTCACAACACGTGCTGTGAACAGGACACACCCGCCGATATATATATATATATATATATATATATTAATACATACATATATTGTAAGTATGACTGTATCTATGCGTGCTATGGCGGAGATTTGCTTTATTTACCCATTATACACGATTTTCACCCGTATATCGTCGCTCTCTGCCGTTTGTGTGGGCATTCTCGTTTTCAACAGCCTTCTTGATTTGCCTGCAATAGAGCAATAAACAGATGAATAAAATTTTTTTTTGATTATATGAAGACGTGAACGAGGCGAAGAGACAAAAGATTAAATGAATACAAAAATGGATGAGAAAAAAAAAAGATTATATCATATAAATAGTAGATGAATGCGAATGCGGGGCTTTCACACGATCATTGATTTTTGTGTGCACGACTTTTCTTCCCCCTTTTCTTTTATTATTATTTTTCTTTTTTGTTTATTCTCGAATGTTTGCTCAGTCGTCGATGTTCCTTTTTTCTTCTGTTTCTTCATCGTTTTTTCATGCAGCGCATTTGTATATGTTGCCAACATTTTTCGTGGATAGTGCACATATCCGCAAAATTCCATTAATTTACTTTCTTTTTTTTTTTGTTTTTGACTTATTTGGTTTTTTAGCGTGTTAACGCGCAGTGTCCAATTGTTTAGTCGTATCCGCAATAACAGCAGTTTTATGTATGGAGAGAAATTATGCGTGTTTTATTCTTTGAATGATGTAATTTAAATTGAAGTGTCAAAATACAATTTTATTTCAACTGAAAATTTGTATAAATTGTGTATGTAAGGTAAACGCAGAGCTACATACAATGTATGACTTACCCCTGAAAAATTTAAAGAGTGACAATTCAAAGTAGAAATATGGATTGAAGAATAGCAATTCATTTTTTCGTGCTTTACTTAACAACACCACAAATTGCACACTTGAAGTCATTTTTATTTGAATATTGAATGACGAAAACAACGGTAAATGTATATAAACAAAAGCGAATAATTTATTGGAATTCGCTAAACACCCTGAATGTTTGCGCAAGTGAATGCAATAATTTCTATTGAACATAACATGGCAAAAACATTATGAAAAACTTGTATAAATTTTTGGCGCCAAAGGAATATTTAAAAATAAACTCACTACGCTTGCGTATATTTGTTTTTCAATCAATTTACACGATAAAATGTGTAGAAGAAACAGTATGTCGCATTGGTTTCCGTGCGATACATTTGCAAGTGAATAGTGAATTGTGTACTTGCATTAAGTTGAGTGTGTTATTTGGTACTGTCTCTTATGGACAACAATTGACGATACAATGACAAAATATCCGAATCAAACAGGACAATATTGGATAAAGTCAGTGACAAACACTGATACTGTGAAATTTCATCTTTGCTCATATACATTAATTGTCTTCTCTTTATGTCAATTAACCTCATTTACTTGCATAAAGACCTCAGCGGTTTGACTCACCCGTTTTTGTACGTAAAAACACGCACAGACAATACACGTTATATGCAGAATCAAGTTGTTTTTATAACTTCCAAAACAATTGATTCACCTTGTCGTCAGGTTTGCTGAAAAATCAATTTAATTCTATCCAACAAAAAGTATAATAATGACATGAAATAATAAATGTTAAACACTCAAGACGACAGTAGCGTTGTCACTCGTCCCTGTCGCCATCTTGAATTCATCAGTGTGTATTTTAATACCGGATAATAAAGATGTCGCTGAATCCGCTGCACAAGAGTGCATAAAGTTATATGTGAAATAGAAATCTGTTGGATATTTGAAATTGAACAAATGTAACAAAATATTATGACGGGAAGAGATACATAAAATATATTTAGAAATCATGGACTTTCGAAATATTGTGAAGAAATTTATAAAGGCTCCAGAACAGGAATTAAATGACAAGAAATAAAGCAATAACAATAGTAATTATTATGAAGAAAAACATAAACGGTGTGGATTTCAACATAACAACAAAATGGGCGCAATAATATTTATAAAACAAATGTGCTGTTTCCACATCTCATTGCAGGAAAGTCTGATAAATATTCATAACAGTTGAATATATCAGAAATATATTTTGTCTCTGTTGAATTATAACATGGAGAAAAATTACAATTGGTAACTAAAAGAGAGCTGGTGGACAATCGTCGTTGCATTGTCTTATATTTCGATATTTTATACAAATACGAGGGTAGTAAATCGGTTTTTTTCCTCTCCACGAGTATATATGTTTATATTTATCGCCCATCATTTCCATAGTGGATCCGTGCGCGCGCGCTATATTCAAAAATTTAATTCAACTTTGATGCACACCACAAAGTTGTTATATTTTTTTCATTTTTCAATAACATGTACATTTCGAACTTACACTTTCAAATAGACCCGCGTAAATTTTAATACCAGTATCGGACAATTGTCCTACATGTCAGTCGACTTATTGATATACTAGATGAAAATTAGTTTGAGCATAATAGTTAACCTAAAAAAGTTGTCTGCAGTTAGTAACTTATCAATATGAAAATGCGAACAAGCATCATGCAAAATATCATTGATACCATCTGTTGATGTTTGAAAGTGATTTTTTCGTATATAGATAATTATGAACATTCGCAATTTACATTAAAAAAATTCAAAGATATCCTTACGGTGTATGTATCAGATGACAAGACTATCGTAGCAAGGCTTCAACAGAAATATTTAACTCATAGTAATAACGAGAATTTTACGATCATTTACTATCATATCTTTTCGTCATCTATTTACACGATGAAGTTTTTAATAAATAAAATATAAAGTTTTAATGTTTTTAACTGTTTATAATCATTTTTTCAATGTTCGAATGAATGAAGTTAAAATCAATTTTTATTTTTCATTTTTTATTTCCACTAAGTTTGGACAAAACACCCAAAAGTTAGTCCATCAATTAAAAATAATTGAGAAAAATAAAATTATCAATTTATAATAATACAAAATTATTTACTTATGCATTTATGAGAATAATTGTTAATATTATGAACTTGTGATTATCTATAATAATTAATTTATAAAGCAGTCCCAACTAACAATACGATTTACTTTTGGTTGAGACCGTACGACTTCAACCAACTTCATTTTCTTATGTGTTTTTTGAAAAATGTGGGAAGATGAACGTTTGAAAAGTAATTTTGTATTTCAAAACGAAGTATCTTCATACTTATGAGGTTGAACCATTTGATTTTGGGTTCAATGTCGTGGACAAAAAACATAACCATATCGATATTGTTAGCTGCAAAATATCATGAGTGGCTAAAAAGTGTCATAAATCTCACAAGCATGAACTTAGCCATCATGGGTCTATAAAAATACCAATATTGCAGAAACAACACAACGTTTAATTTTCGTTATATAGATATTTATGGTCGGTAATTATACTGATATTAATCGCAAATATTATTTTCAAAGGATTGGTTGCAATTATCTTACATAAAAAACGTTGTAAATGTGTTCACGTACACTACGCTATATAATTTGAGTAAGTATTGTTCTATTTTTTAATGGAAAATATTATGAATTAACCACTCTTATTATTACATTACAAAATATTGTCTTGAGAGTTTATATCAATATGTAAATCGAATACTCGGTTATATTGAAATATGAATTGATGACGATCTACTCAAAGATTTTAACACCCAAAATTTAAAATCCTAGTCATACACATTTACATTTTTTTATATAACAAACATTTATATGATGTGCGAATATATTGATTGATATAAGATGAGTTATTACAATAAGAATTATATTCCAATGACACGTATCCACTATGACTATACATGTATTGGAGTATTACACGTTTAAAAGCATTTTTATAATAATACCAGTATTTTTATTAATGAACGCACGTGTACATGTAATTTTCACCCCCAGCGATAATTCGATTGTTTTCCTCACGAAACTATACCAAAATAGCACAAAATATTCATTTCTTATGTCATAACCTATAGTGTGCGAGCGGTAGTTCAATGTTGTGTATACGGGCTACTTCTAACAGTTGTTATATGTTATCATTTTCAGTAGTTATGCGTAATAAAATTAGTCAACATGGGAAATTGTATAAGAATCCTTATGAATAAGTTACGCCGAAAAAATATTGTAAAAAAGTGAATATAATTTTGTATTTACACATCTACTTATATATAATTTTGACAAATAACCACCATTATTATTTGCCTATTTCTGTTCAGGAATATTGTTTTGATGATGGTTGGCTTGGACAACGCAGGAAAAACATTAGTACTCAATCACATATCAAACGGTACAACTATGTGAAATACAAAGATAATTTTCACGAATTTCATTCACATATAATGAAATGAATATGGAACTTGTTTCTTTATGAAAAACGAAAAACCAAAACAAATTGAATTCTGTATTGAACAATTAATATATATAAGAAATTTTATCGGTCTCTGGCTTTACATTGAGAAATTTTTTAATAATTCCGATCTTCTCAATATAAACTCGTACATTTCATATCCTAGTTATGACATTCTACAGGTTATCCATTAGCAAAATTCACTTGTCCAACTTTTATCGTGAATATCTTCCAAATTAATTCACTGATTTTTCCGATTAACCACAAAATTATTTTATAGAAAGAAATTTATAAGTCTATTTTTTGTAACAATACTAATACATGTGTACATTTTAGATCCTGATCGAAACGTCATACCAACAATGGGTTTCAGAGTAGTATCTATAAATCATAAATCATATTCTATAAAAATTTATGATATTGGAGGAGCGTCGCAGATAAGATCACTATGGAAAAAGTACTACCATGATGTGAGTATTTGAAAAAATTTCATCAAACCACTGTTATTATTAACTCTTGAATATCGCATGGTTTCATTTTTGAAATTGGATTTATAAAAAAAATAATAGAATTCTCAATACTCATTCAATTCCTTGTCTGTGATGGCATAAAATTGCAATTCAACATTTCTTCTGTCTCTATTCAATTGCTTATGGGGTTTTCAATAGAACTTCAGAGATATTCGTCATCAAAGTTGCAGAAACCAATTTTGGTACTGTGTGACTTTTGAAGGGTTTCTCACTTTAGAATATACTTTATTATTTCCATTATGATTATAAAAAAACTGATTATGTCGATATTTGGTCTTATTTCTTTTTTTATTTTACTATCATAAGTTAATAATTCATATGCCACTTTACATAAATTTTAGATACACGGTGTGATATATGTGGTGGATGCCAGCGACATATTCCGGTTAACAGAAAATAAAATAGTATTCGGTGAATTAATATCACATGAGAATATTGCAGGAAAACCAATATTATTGTGAGAATAATAAAACATATTTATCGGTTAATAAACACTTTATATTGTTTTGCTTTGAATACACAGCTGTGCACATGACTATTTATTAGATTATGCAAACAAATTTTAAACGGCACAAATTCAATTTTGAATAAATGTCACGTCACACATATCATAATATTTTACCGTGTGAATAAAATGTGTTCCTTTTTGTGTTTTTCACAATAATACCACCAATTAAATGAATGGCTTTTTCAGACTGGCAAATAAACAAGATATCATTGGAGCAATAGATGAGTTAGATCTTGTTGAACATTTGGATGTAGAAAGTGGTGCGAATGCAATGCGATGTCCAACAAGAGTTGAAACATGTTCGTGTATATTCGAACCAGACGATTTGAAACAAAATACTATGGGCATTATCAATGGCTTCAAGTAAGAAATCAATCAATTGATCAATTTATTTATTTAATTTATTTTAACGTCTAAACCAATCATTTCATCATAAATTTTTTGTTAAATTTCCAGATGGCTATTAGAGACAATATCGAAAAATTACTCAACATTGGATCATCGTATCAAAGTTTCATCGTCTCGATTATCACCAAATAATCGTAGTCGAAGGAAATCGTCTGTTATCTCTGTCACCTCATCAAAAGCATCCATTCGTTCAAACCCATTCAAACCAATACGTGAACTAATTCCAAATTCCGAAAACAATTCGTCCAATCACACGAATCGTAAGTTTATTATTGAATGTAATCATAATGAATAGTATAATAGCTAACGTTTATGATTTTTTTTGCAATTTATATTAAAATTTGGATCCTTCCGTCTCAATACAAGATAATGGTTCTTGAAAATTTAATGAAGAGATAAAATATTGACTAATTTAGCTTGTACACAGTAACGTTAATGTTCACAATAGATTGTTAGATAATCTAGAGACTTTAGATAATTTTGCCTTGATTCAATAATTAGAATTATAAGTCTTTTATATTATCGCCATGATAAGAATATAGATTTCAAACAAATACAGATGAGACTGTTGCCGGGGCACTTTGTACATTGAATTTCACAGAAAACTATTGCGACAGCGAACATTGTTCATATCACATATTTCAATCTACAATTTAATCTCGGCTTATTATATTTATTTGCGAATTTCCTCTATTTCTTTGCTATTCTTTCTCACTGTGTTGGAGAGATAAAATACTTTGTGAATTGAAGGTATGTTTGTAATTACTTCTCTTTTTGTTTCAGATATTGATAAAAGAAAAACATCTTCAATCAAAACGATTTTCGCCAACAATAAAACTGGACCGATGCCGTTAATGCAATTATTTAATTCAGACAGTAAAACATTGCCCGAAAATCCTGTGATTGTAGTTGAACCGTTCCATGAACATGAAGAGAACGATCGCGTGTCGCTAGTAACATTAGATCCGTTGAATTTCTCGTCCGACCATCGTGTAAATCAATTGGCAAAGCAGACACGACCGTTTACAGCCCCAGCATTATCCAATAATAGAAAGGAAATATTTACGATGCTAAATATACCTGGACAAGTGCCTCAATGACAAAATAATAATGTAACTTATTTTTTTACACAATTATAAATAATTTCTTGTACCTGTGTTAGAAAATATTGTATGAGTAAAATACCTTCCATATATTTTATCGTTTCGTAATAATTATTATTTTTTGACGTGTAAAGAAGAGTACAAATTTACATGTATATAAGAAAAGGTGGCACAATTGCAATTGGCCGTTGTGAAACATATAAGAAAAAAAAACGTTATCTCAAAGATTAATTATAATTATTAATTTATCACCATTTATGTTTTGATAGATATATTTTAGTTTTTTTTATTTATTTTCACTCAAGTGAACGCATAACGCATAAAGGCGTTATTGCATATGCAGCTCTGGCAAGATAGTCTAATCTCTTTTTCTCTTTTACATCCTGCAGCCACACAATTTATCACATTTCAGTGCTGTGAAAGACATTTTTTTAAGGCTTAATCACTACCGTCGTTGTTCTTGAGCAAAAAATCCCAGTAAAAACAAAAATAAAAAAAAATAGAAACGTAATAAATGCAAAAATGAGGCATGGTTACAAAAATATTTCACGAAATTAAATTAAATTAATAATTTTGACGTATGTGTCATGTAGCACAGAAAGCAAATGTAATACTGAGTTGTACAGTAAAAAATGCAAATAAAAATCGTGTAAATTGTAAATCGTAGTGAAACTCGAACAAACGATGGTAGAGAACAATCATTACACCGAATACGACGCTACGTTTGTGCTCACAATTTCCCTATCATTATTACACTTACACATGAAATCGATCAGCTGTTCCTATTAATCGTTAGTATGTCATGATGAAATAACCTCAATTTCCTTTCGTAATAATAAGAAAACTTATAAACTTATCAAATATTTACCATATTTGAACTATGACTAAATTATTATTGATTATTTCGATACTGGGAACCTCCTTATTACACTGGTGCGTATATGTATAAAATTAATCTTTTCGAATCCTTTTTGAATAAAGGATTTTGAAATGCAGTGTTAAATGCTATTGTAGTTTGTGGTATTATTTTGTGAAAAGAAACAACCAACTAAGTAATTCTTTATGAACTGGCAGATGGTTTCGATTCCATATTTACACCATTTCTCGGTGGAAATTTTACCAAACGTGTTAACATCGATGTAATACATGGTATTTGCTTTTGTTGATGCATCGTTATGTTGTCGGGTGTGTTTGATTCAAAATCCAGAGCGACACGCTGTGATACAAATGTGAGAAGCGTCAAAAGATCGTAACGTGTACCATTTTCGTGCAATTCAATGCAGAGAGCCTGCATAAACCACGAACCACGCGTTGTATTGCGCCAAGAATAAAAACCTACGACAAAATAACATTAAATCAGTCAACTGTGAAATATGTAATATTATGATATGTAAAGACGATTGAATGTAAATAGATTGATTTCATGGAAAATACTTGAAGATAATGTCAAGTTCTACCAACCAAAAAAAAAAAATTGGCAAGTAGACTTGCCCGGTACTTTTCATCACTATTGTGGTTTGATCGTATAAATCATTTCAATAATAATACCATAATACAAATTTGTTAATTTATAAAAATTTGCGATCCAAATAAACGAGTGTTTGAATTAAATTATTGGGTTAATTAAACAGTCATGTGGCTGTTTTGGTATTTTCATCCATCAAAAATGATTTTCGGAAGTACAAAATTCTAGCAAGGTTTGCTGACATCGGTGACGCGTTACGCGTCATCAGAATGGAATGTACGAACTTTTATATGTAATTTTCCCACATAGATATAAACGTCCGATCAAAATAAGCCATAGCAACTTATGATCCCCCAAACATTCTTATGCCATGTTCAGAATTTCAGACTTTTTTATCAAGCTACTCCCAATATCACGTGACTTCTATTTTTATTACATGTGTTACCTCAATAGAAAACACATATTTGTTATCTCCGGTCAAGCTGAAAGTCATATCGAATTATGACGTTACCATTTATACCCCCCCATTACCCAAATGCTATGTACAAATTTTCAGATCCTTTGGACCAGCCACTGCTGAGATCACGTGGCTTCTATGTTTTTCGTCACATAAATTCTATAAAATATACATATTTCGTTATAAGCATACAATTGTTATTTTACGGGGAACGGAAAGTCGAAATAAAATTTACCATAACAATTTATTGTTAGCTCGATAACAATTAACTCCCTATAAATTTTTAATTTGTTTGGTCTAGCAGTTTTCAAGATACTCCCACTATATAAATAAAATGTTCGTCCATATGCCCGCTGAAATACACGTTTTTCATGTACGTGATCTTCAAAAACATGAATTTTTTTTATATTATTCAAGGAGGCAATTCATTGAACATTAATATTAAGTTTTTTTATCCGTTATTCCAGTTATTATTGTTGAAAAATGCGATTACATGCGTTATTTATGCGTTTCCAGATCGGACGAAATACTTTCTTATCACTGAGTGATGAAAAGTAAAAACGTGAATGAAACATGATGGAGGAAAAAAATATTGTGGAATATTTGTAATTATTTGGATATTTTTTTTGTGTATTTATGTCAGTTACGAAATAAACTTTTTTCCACATTCTTAATTGACTAAATAATTCCAAATTATGGCATAATTACCTGGTATAGTTGAATAAGCAATCAAAAAATCAGCATGACATGGAACACGAAATGTTGCAGTTGGTTGCCCATCAGTCTCTGTTCTTTCTTTAAGAGAAATACCACCATCAAGCTTATCACCTTGACAAGCTTGAATAAAAAATAATTTTGGTTTATTCGCAAGTGTTGGACACTTATCGGCAGTGAAGTAAGACCAAATGGAATCAGCTTTGTATGGAGTGTCACGTGCGTAAAGTATACCCAGTTCTCCATGACTCAAAACTGCCACTATCAAGCAATCGTGCTGTGTATGATCCATTGAAGCAACTGGAAATACATTTTATTTGATTATCAGAGAACAAAAATGTAAGAATTGTTCAAAACAAAATAGTAATAAATTAAAAGGGATATCGCAATATTTGAATAATAGTGAAATGCAACAGTGTCATTCACAATTTTTTGTGCCTAGTAAATATCATATAATTCAACTCAAATTTCACTGGAATATTACCATTTGGGTATAAAAAAGAATATTACAAATAAAAAATACCAAATGTTGGTGTAATTTGTATATATATATATATATATATATATAATTTAAGTTGTTATTTTGTGCGCATTCAATTGAATTACGACTGTTATTATTTATTTTTTGGACTTCCCATTTTTTAAGTTGTTGATTACACGATCATTTTTATATGTTTTTATTGTTGTCACTTATCGCCTGATAATGGGACAATAATGTTATTCTTACTGATGTTAAGTATTTGACTTGTACCTTATATTAATTCAAAATGCACATTCGATTACCACAATTTACATGGCAAATTACGTAAAAATTTTCTGCACATCTATAGTTATAAAGGTGCGTATGGACAAAATATTGTCTCTTATTGGAGAACTGTAAATGTATTATTTCACTTATATTAATATAAATTTCACAATCACACCGTAGCTTTCCAAATTAACTTCGATTATTTTTTAAGAAATTCACCAATATATTATAATGGAATTATTGATATTCACACAACTATTAGGGAGAGTTGAGAGAGTAAACAATAGTTTATACATACCCTGTTCAAGATTTTTCACAATATCTCGATGATTTGCATTGTGAAAATCATTAACTTCAAACTCCAAATCTTTCAATGTTTTGATTAAATTATCACAGTCAACATTTGTACCGGATCTTGGCTTCAAGTGGCTTATGTCGAAAAATTCATGATTGAATATGATAGCAAGGCCGCGTTTTTGATGGTTCATATTGTAATGACTAGCATATCGTTCAGTTGGTGCTGTATGCAGTGGTGTAGTGTATGAACTGACGCTATTTCTAATCATTGAAAGTATACTTTGGCAAATTAAACAAAAATAGGATTCGCAAAACTTATCAAATTAAATATTTTTTCACTAATTATACAATAAATTATTTTATGTTTACCTTCCATAACCAAAAGCGTCGCCCACATCTTTAGTCTCCAACTTTTTCATAATGCTGGCAGAATCGTTGAATATTTCACCGTTATCCATTGCAGAAATACTCATATTTTTGTCTTCCGTCTATTGTATTAAAAATAATTGAAGATGATTATTGCTACAATTATCACTCAAAATTAAATTTTTTTGATTGTGTTATCACTGAGTATGCAATTATCAATCACAGAGTAGAATAAAGACGCCAGAAAGATGCTCCGAGTTCATATAAATCTCACTTCAAGGCTAGAAATTGTTTCATATCCGTAGTAATATAAACTGTGAGTGATAAGATAAACATACGAACAACAATTTCATAGAGAGAAAGCTGAGAGTAAATCTTCAACATAGCCAAAGTTGGTGGCGCCGCATTTCATTTGGAATTAAGATTGTACATCTGCATTTATCCAGGTTAAGCCTCTACTGTACCGAATATCGGGTCTTAATTGTATTCACTCCTGTTTTATCGACTATACAGAGTAAAAAAGGAAGCAGTAAGATACAGAGAGTTTCATGTCACTAACGCGATCGCGGTGCATTGTATAATTTTTTACATTGTCATACATATATCTATATATTATTTTTATACTACCAATTATTAGTCATATATTTTTGTATATCTATATATACTACGTCTCTATTCTTTGTTGATATTTGAGCATGCGAAAAATATTGGAATGTTTTTTTACTACAATCAAAATAATGAGCAATCTGTGAAATAAAAACAAACTGTTGTGGTTTTTCACGTCATTATTCACTAAGAATTTCCACTCAAGTTTACACTATCCGAACATGTTGTAGTACAGATTGCGTAGGAGGAAATGTTTGAGTACAGTTATACATATTTTTATATTGAATTTAGATAAAATTGAATAAAATTTAATTGTGAAGATATAATATGGTATTAGCTGCAGAAATACCGTGTGATAGAGACGTTGAAGATGATAATAATAGTGAATGCGATGGAGTATTTCCAATACCAAATTTTGGAACGGATGTTGGTGACATTCCTGATCGCAAAGCCTTCGTAACAAAGTTGGATATATTTTGGATAGTATTTTCCATTATTACTCATCTCGTTGATTTGGGTACAGATTTAAATCTTGCTTGGCAATACTTTCGGAATGAAAACTATGGATATTTCATATGGACATCAGCATTTCTATTCATTCCGTCATTCATCAATATTATCGTTAGCATACGAATGTACCAACAGGATTATGAGGTTGTAAAAATAAGAAGAAAAGTTAAATGGAGCTGTACATTGATTTTTTATTTAGTTATTTGTGGTTTTTGTATATAGCAAAAACCAGAAGGAGCAAAACTACCAACTTTAACAAGCCGAGCAGTTCAACAAAAATTATGTTGCCCTTTCATTCTGCTATTTCAATTAGCACCAGTGCTTCGCTACATGGATTGTCTAAAATACGCATGTCGATCATATCAATACAGAAAAGACGGGAACCGCGAAGGTCAAAAGAAATATTATTTAAAAATGTTGAAGGAAGAACAAGATATTTCATTATTGCGTGTATTTGAATGTTTCCTTGAGGCTGCGCCACATCAAGTTTTGCAGCTGACACTCATGATGTATGACTACAATGACAATCGAAAAGTTAATTTTCACTGTGTGTAATTTAAATTTTTACTATTTGTTTTTTTTTTAATTTGGTTTTTTCATTGCATCAGTAATTTGTGGCTTTGTGCTTTCCCAGTTATCCATCAAGCGATCAGTATTCTGAGTTCTTTGGGGAGTATGGGCTGGGCAATGTCCAGTTATCATCGAAACATTCGATTAGCACAGTGGGACAAAGAAAATATAAGTGTTATTGGAAATTGGATTCAATTTCTTTGGCATTTTTGCGTAACTGGTATATTAAACACAATTATCAAATCACTTTTTCATTAATTATTCATCTTACTTTGCATGACATTTTCGTGAAAACTTAATTATTTGTTTTCAGTGTCACGAATTGTTGCGATAAGCGCAGCAGCAGCAGTTGTAGGTATACCCACAGCTATCGCAAGTTTCATTCATTGGTTCGTCATGACAATATGGATAATAAGTAAACCAGTAGGGGTCATTCAATTTTGTCGTGATCAAAGTCGGCCGCCTCAAACGCCATTGAAAATTCATGAACGTATTGGCGCCTATTTGTTTGCATCTGTATTCGGTATTGTTTATGTATTTACATACTTGAAGCCAAATGAAGGATCAACGCTATACAAACACATGTTTTATTATTCCGTATGTGCCATTGAAAATATTACAGCGTGCATTTTATGGACATATATTAAGTATGAAAAAGTACATATACTTTGGTATTACGAGTTAGTAATATGTTTATGTACAGTGCCATTCATACTTGGTGTTCTATTTATGACTGTCTATTATCGATTTTTCCATCCGTCATTGAGGAGAATGGCTGCCGATACCATAGTGCCTCAAACAACATGATTTCAATATCTTGTAAATATATATGAATGATAATCTGACCACTCATCCACTGAATGCATTTAAATATTTTTATATAATATGTGTAATATTTTTTTATGCTCTCAAACATATAAATTTAATAGAAAATATATTTTACATGTTTGCAAAATTTTTTCGTCAATAATACGTACAAAATGAAGACTTTTTGTAATTTATTTATTATGTATTTGTAATAAAAAAAACTTTTCCATCATATATTCGTTATTGTATGCAAATTATAACCTTTTTGATATCACTTCAAAGAAGTATAGGTCGTCATTTGAACACGCACATATATATATATATTTTTTTTTCATTATTTTTGGTGAATACTTATTGTTTGGAATTTTTAACAGTTACAAGCAACTAGTGAAGTTATAGTATTTAGTTCGACTTGAATTATATAGTAATTTACTCGAATCATTTAGTGAAAATAAGTACAATAAATATGAGAGTGTACTCTTAATAGGAACGAAGTGGTACATTGATAAAGAACCAAATATAGATGTAATAATGATTCATATCAGTCAACGGGATTTTGCACAACGATCAGCATAAATTCTTTATCAGGCGCAATCATAATTTCATTTTTCTTAGTTCGAGCGCGAAGAAAAGTAAGATCATTCGTCGGGTCTAAATCACGAACAACAGATCGTGCCTTATTACACAAACCACTTATTAGTCCAGAATATTGAACTGTCGTTGTGTTATCCATCGTTGATTTTATTGGAATACCTGAATCAATAATACAAATTAATTGATTGAACGGATTTATATAAATTATTAATGAAAATTGACATAACCCTACCTTCTGAATTCACCACAATTGAACCGACGACCCCTTTGTGCGATTGAATTCGCTTCATGGTTTCCTCAACTTCTTGGGCCTACAATTAAAAATAATATTCACTATATGTCGAAAAATATTCAATTTATTGTCATATTACCATGATGATTGTAGTGATGCGAAACACAAATTTTTCGACACGTACAATTCGGACTATGAATGATGAAACGTTCTCAAGGCAACCGTCAAATAAAGTTGAGCATTGCGGGAAAAATTTTGCGGCCGAAAGCTGCTGCCCTCGGGTGGTGAATTGCAAAACTACTCAAATTCAATATTTATTTTGATTCACCCGTCATTAAAGTGTACACAAGAAATTATCCGACTTGCCACTTAAAACATCTCTTTATTTGTTATTAAATTAAATCTGTCTATTATTCATAAATTTCGTGGACGAATTTTCAATTTATCAATAAGTAGTTGACGTTATTTCAATGTATCTAACACGATATTGTAATTAGGGATAGGACCTATACATATATATATATTTAAACAGTATTATTCATCAATTGATTAACAGAATTATTTATTTTAACATTCATGATTTATACACAACATTATGTTAATTTTAAACATGATATATCTGTTGCATCACCTTTATATCTATTCATTTGTCGCAATAAATGCAATTTCAATTGTTTACTATGTGTCGTATGCAATTCATAAAGTGTGCTCATATTAAGGAGCACAGGCTCTTGTAAACTCCTTACAGGATTTCGTGTGACAGCATTTTCAAGTAATTGAACAGCCGTTTTCAGTTGTCCATTATATAATAAACATACTGCCATATTATTTATCAACATGATATTTGTGGGATCTGCAGCGGAGGCACTTTTGAAACAACTGTATGCTTCTTGAAATGCATTTTGAGCAACAGCCATAAGACCACGATCAATTAATTCTCGAACAGATGGTGAAGTTTTTATAGTATCTTTAGACGTAATAAATTTTTTTTCGGCTGCACAAACATCACCGAGAAATAGATGAACTCGTCCAATAGCTGATTTCAAAATTTCCGATTGTTCACGTGTCCAACTTGATGATTCATACAAATCCTCAAGTACATCAATGGCCAGTACAAAATTTTTCATAATGAAAGCACAATTAACAATAGAAACGAATACACGAGATCGCCTACCACACCACAATTTAATAGAATCTTCTCGCTCCACAGTATCAAATTTTGCTGTACCACCTTCTTCCGCCAATCCATTTGTCAAATTTTTAATTATCTGATTGATAGTTGCCAACAATTTATATAAATTGTCAATTGCCTCCTTTGCTCTACCACAATATGATGGGATTTCAGCTAATAATAATCTAAAGGCAAACGACGCCATTGATCCATGTCTTTTGCCATAAAGTTCCGGATAAAATATGAAATACATATCAGGTTTATCTAAATTACCAAATGGCTGTGATTCAGCTCTAATTACATCGATTTGCCGTAATTTTGCTAATAATGACAGCCTCGTGTACCACAATTGCAGAGAATGTGGCGTATGTTTGCTTGGATGACCAATTTTTCCATATCCTTGACCATAAACTGCCAATAATCGACCAGATAAATTAATTGCGGCTCTGTAACAACCGGCTTGAATTAAATTTCGTAGTCCACGTTCATCTTGAGTGACATCAGCAGCTGTTAATATATTTCTATGAATATTCTCATCCTCCCCAAGAAAATGTATTGATGCTTCTCTAGTTGCATCAACCATATCGCCTTGTAATGTCAATCCAGGCATTGTCAAATTTTCATGATCAAGAAAATTGCTGGCTGATGTTGAGGTTGCGATTGATCGTAAAACTTTTCTTGTACATTCACACGGTATCCATGCATCACGATGAAAGTCTGTTGCACTTGAATCCATTGTTCTTTCAGCATTGAATGTATTGTCATTTCTTAAAAATTCCGTTGATACTATTTCCGTCATTGGGCTCAATTCATATATACCACCACCACTCGCAGCAATTTGTGATGATGATGATGATGATGATGATTCAAATACTTCACCAGTTGTCGATGAAATTATATCATCGAATACTGTATGTGTATTGCTGTCAAAGTAACGACCGAGGTTATTATTTACAGCTGGACTGTCGTCATTAATTTTTTCAGTCTCTACTGCAACGGAAATTTCATCAGCCATCATTGACTATCGATTATCACTATATGTATGATTATGATTTAATAATCAATTTCATTTTTTTTTACGATACGATTTCATATGACACATGGATACAATGACGTTTACTCTCACATAACCTACATCATAATAATTTGTATTCATGAACTACTGTCGCATTGCCACAGTTCATGAAATTGCGTCTTTAGCATATCTACAACACTATTTCAGTGTGATAAAAAACGCTGCCGATTCCATGATAAGTATATCATTCATATTTTATGTACATTGATATTTACTTAGCTTCATGACAAATAATGCATATTGAATCATTCCTTTTATGGCAAGTTGGAAAAATTAATTGCATTTAGTGGTGTTAGAAATTTATTGTATATTCCAATAGCCATATGATTTTTTAACATGATATATGTGCAATTTAGAAATTTCTTGATATTAATTATTTTGAAAACAATTTTAAAAATTGAAAATATAAGCGTACATACAAAATATAAGCGCATATGACGGTGCGGTTGATGTTTATATCCATACACCTATAGAATGTTTGAGTATGTTGTAAATAGTTACACTTTTATTTATTCAAATGGCATATCGAAGATTGATCGATTTGGGAAATAATTTAATTCTGCACTCTTGATTGCAGTTGTACTTCTTTTCAATGTGCCTATAAGAGCATATACAGAGTGTCCAAAAAGTCTGGCAACGGTCAAAAATCTCGCAAACTACACATCGAATATACCCGGGTGAAAATTTTGAGGCTTACAGCACACCCATAGCACGTCCTATCGCCAGTACAGAGTGAGATTACACCCAGAGCACGTTAAGGCAATGCGGAAGTTCTGTGACATGCCGAGATGACCTCAGAGCGGACCGAGTTGTACCCGAAAACCATTCATAGAATTTATTGCAGGCACAGAACGGACTCACAGCACGCCGAGCAAACCGAAAAAATCGCAGAACTGTCGATCAGTAGCACACTTACGTTGTAAAATGATTAATGGATAATGGGATAGAGTATTCTGAAATATATATATATATATATTAACGTGAAAGATACAAAATCTGTTTAATTCATATATGTAAACATTTTTATTTTATAAATATGTACTTGCATATATAGAGTGCAAAAATAATTTCAACGAGGCTTGTATAAATAAAAATGTGAATGCATACATATATAATACTGTTACACTAAAGACAATCTGACAATCGGGACTCAATGAGATGAAATATTGTCTTTTAAATTGATTGGTTCTGCTATGTAGATTGATCGATCAACCTGGATGGTAAAACATATCGATGTGATCTGATCAACAGACACTAGTTGTGTTTTCCATTTAATTCAAAATTATGTAAATATGTTTATTACATATTACACTTATTGTGTAATATCATCATAATCGTCGTCATTAGCTAATATCGCAGCATCATCATAATTAAGCGTCATTTTAGATGTCGTTCTGAAAGGCCGATTGCAAACACCTTCTTTAATAATGGCAAAATATGTTGCTGCTTCACAATCATCTGGATTACAATTTTCTTGGCCATAACAAGTTTTAAAAAATGACTGAACGAAACCAAATTGCATTCCATGTTCATTTGTTCGGAATGACACATCATGCGATGCATATAAAAGTTGTCATCTATGTGGGAATGAGTAATAAACCATAGTTGTTAAGAAAAGTACGTTTGGATATTATAATAGGCTTAGTGTAGAATAATATAATTTGGGAAAGACCCACTGTTAATATTGAGTATTAAGAGTAGAATAGTATAATTTGGAAAAGGTCCACAATTAATACAAAGGATGATAGAGGCATATAGTTTTACAATGCGTTTCAATCTGAACAATGGGCGAGACAGTTGTCGGGACTGAGTGGCGACAGGATAGGTACGTTAAGTGGGAAAATTTGGGAGGGGAATGGAAATTGCGAATGACAAACGGTGGTTAAAAGCGGTATGAAGGGATAGTGTGTGATTGACGGTGCGGTCGAGGAGAACGACGATCTCCAAGACGAAGACGGGTTGAAGGATTGAGTGGAGTACGCGAGTTAGGCAATAGTAGCGAATTTTGCAATAAATGGTAATTTGGTAATAATTAATAAATAAATAAATAGTAAATCAATAACATCATCTGCCCACAATACCAATCGATCCTACATTTGAGGGCTCAGCCGGGATCGCGGCAGAATTAATTACCAAAAAAATAATAACTAACGAACATGGCAAACATAGAAAAGGACACGCTAAGTGTAGATCAGTGCAAAGTGGATGAACTAAGGTGGAAACTCGCAGAATTAGGATTGCCCGTGCATGGTGCCAAAGCTGTGTTGAGAAACCGATTGAAAAAAAGTCTGGTAAAAGCACAACAGGCCGCAGCAAACGGAGACGCATCAGGAGTGTCTGAAATAAATGAGACTTACCCGACAGAAGAAGTCGCGAGTTGGACAGTAAGAGATCTCAAGAGACGACTGGCAATGCTTGGCCTCAAAATCACCGGGAGCAAGACGGAGTTAATAGGGAGATTCCGAGCAGCCTTGGATAGTAACGACGAACTACCCGAAGGTGAAGAAGAGGATGATGTTGACGACGAAAGCGAAGAAAAAGAAATCGAATACGGGGGAAGGGTGAACGTTGACCAAGCATGCTGGGAGCGAGTCAATCATATTGACAGATGCGCAAGGCCGTCGCTGTCATTTAAAGACGTAGAGGATGCCCTGGAAACTTTCAGCGGTGATAAAGGAGAAAATATAACACGGTGGATGTTAACATTTGAGGAAACAGCGGAAACATGTGGTTGGTCAAACGCCCAAAAAATTGTGTACACCAAAAAGTTGCTACGAGGATCCGCGAAGCTTTTCGCAAATTTTGAGGTGCATGCAAAAACGTGGATAGACCTGAAGACGGCATTAATGAAAGAATTCGCAAAGACTGTGAACAGCAAGGAAGTGCATACGCAGCTAACGCAGGTGAAGAAGAGGAACGACGAATCCTATCAGGCGTATGTATACAGAGTGTTGGAGATCGCAAGCCATATCGAAATGGAAATTGAAGTGAAAATTCAGTACGTGATCGACGGGATAGTAGACGACGAAGTAAATAAATCGGTTCTGTATGGGGCACGATCGATAAAAGAGTTACGCCAACGCCTCGTGTCATATGAAGAACAAAAAAACGCTGCAAAAAATATAAACAGTGCAAAGACAGTAAAACCGGACAATACAAAGAAGACACCACATTCACAAAGTGGTAAAAAGACAAAACGGTGTTTTAATTGCGGTGCAAAGACTCACATGAGTGCCCAGTGTCCAGACAAAGTGAAAGGGCCAAAGTGCTTCAAGTGCGGTGAATTTGGACATGTCGCCACTAAGTGTAATAGAGATGCGAGACAAGAGCGAACAGAAAAAACACGGTGTGTTGTGCTGAGGGCGGGCGATAAAAAAACATACAAGACAGTGAAAATGGGTGATCAAGACGCGGTAGCCATCCTGGATACAGGTAGCGACTTAAACCTTGTGCGCGCCAGCTTCTATGTGTGCTTAGGAGCACCAATACTCGAACGAAAAATTATACCATTCGTTAGCGTCGGCGCTTTCAATCAACATACATTGGGTCGTTTCGAGATGAGTGTGATCATCGATGATCAAACGTTCAGTTTTACATTCGATGTCGTGCCAGATGAATTCCTAGGGCATGATGCGCTAATAGGTGGTGAGTTGTCAGAGCGCGCCGTCGTGTATCGTGATGATAAGAGAGCGTTTTACAAAAAAAACGCGAGTGAACACGACAGACAATATAGACGACGAATGAAGAGCAGTGCTGAATATTAATGTTTGTCAAGAACCAGGGGAACGGGTGACAACGAGACACATTAAAGACATTACGATACGTGAAGAAGTAAAAGAATTAATTGAAAATTATGCGCCTCAGAAACAAAAAAAAAGGTGTAGAAATGAAGATAATGCTTATCGAGAAGACTCCGGTATTCCAGAATCCGCGAAGACTTTCAGTCGAGCAACGCGAAATAGTGAATAACATCGTCGATGAGTGGATTAGTGCGGGTATAGTGCGTTCAAGTTTGTCTGATTTCGCGAGTCCAATTGTGCTAGTGCCGAAAAAAATGGTCAAACACGATTGTGTGTAGACTATCGTGCGTTAAACAAAAAAACAATCAGAGACAGAAATCCCTTGCCACTGATCGAAGATCAGCTGGACGGATTACAAAGTGTGAGAGTGTTTACGATGTTAGATTTAAAAGATGGATATTTCCATGTGCCGGTGGAAGAGTCCAGCGTGAAAAAAACTGCATTTGTAGTACCGGATGGGCACTATGAATTTTCAAAGGTGCCGTTTGGACTCTGTAATGCCCCGGCGGTATTTCAAAGACACATACGTGTAGTTTTTCAAGCACTCATAAAAAGTGGCGTGCGAATAGTGTACTTCGACGACATAATTATAGCAGCACAATACGAGAAGGAGGGACTGGAAAATTTAAAACTGGTGCTAAGTGTCGCGAGTGACTATGGGCTAAATATCAATTGGAAAAAATACGAGGTGATGGTAAAAAAAGTTGACTATCTCGGACATATTGTGGAGGCGGATGCGATCAGACCGTCAGACGGAAAGAAAATAGCAGTGGCGAATTTTTCAGAACCAAAGACGGTAAAACACGTGCAAAGTATTTTGGGGTTGGCGGGATACTTCCGTAAGTTTATGCCGCAATTCGCTGTACACGCGCGCCGATTGTCACAATTATTGAAAAAAGATGTAAAGTTTATATTTGGTGAATCACAGAGATCCGCGTTCGGAAAAATCAAATTAATGTTGGTGAGAGATCCGGTGTTGAAATTATACAGAGTGGGAGCGGAAACCGAGCTGCATTCTGACGCATGTATGACAGGCTTAGGAGCAGTTATGATGGACCTTAAAATACCACGACAGCCGCGGACTATATGAAACCATGGTCGCAGGCAACACCATTTGATCTACAGATCGACGAGAAAGAGGAAGGTGACAGTGAAGTGTTTTGCGATAGTGATAAAATAGTCGTGAATGAATTTGGTGTTAGTGAGGAGTGAGAGAAAACATCGAGGACGATGCGAAATCAGAATGGCTGAGTGTGGGAATGATTAATAAACCATAGTTGTTGAGAAAACGTTTGAATATTATAATAGGCTTAGTGTAGAATAGTATAATTTGGAAAAGGCCCACAATTAATACAAAGGATGATAGGGGCATATAGTTTTATAATGCGCTCAATGTGAACAATGGGCGAGACAGTTGTCGGGACTGAGTGGTTGAAAAAGGTATGAAGGGATAGTGTGTGATTGATTGTGCGGTCGAGGAGAACGACGATCTCCAAGACGAAGACGGGTTGAAGGATTGAGTGGAGTACGCGAGTTAGGCAATAGTAGCAAATTTTGTAATAAATGGTAATTTGGTAATAATTAATAAATTATTATCCCTATTGTATATATATGTTCTTGATTTAACACGTAAATCGTAATTTAATTCATCAATTATACTTGACATTATGAAAATGTATGTAACGCTAGGACAAATTTGCAGGCTAACATGAGTAGTTCCGTTTATACATTTTAATATTTGTCCATTTACATCTTCATATGGGAAACGAGTTATTACCCATACTGAGCCTGTGTTGCGCACGGCTTCAGCCAAATGTCTCAAAAGATGAATATTGATAGACATAAATCGTAGCTGGTAAAGTACTTGAAATTTTGACACAAAGGCTTCCAGTAGTTCTTCGGCTTTGTCAAGTACAACCGGAGGAATATCGTTTGTATTCAGTGAATACATCCCTCTTGCTAATTGCATGTAATGTTGAAGGTACACTTTGTCCATTAGATCGTTGAGTAGAAGGATTGAGTAATAAAAAAAACCAATTTCGCCAATCACTTGCTTTCCAATAGGACAAGTGTTCAGTTACTGATCTTGGAGTATGGGACACTGATGCAATGGGTCAAATATTTTTCAGTCGTTCATCTACAAGAGCTGCATGATGATACAATGAGAAATTCTCATAGAGGTATGCAGCGGTGAACCATAAACTTGCTTATTTTTTAGCAACTCCTTGAAATATATTGTGCATTATATCCACACCAATTCCGTTTATTGCATCTGGCATCATTGCAAATAAAATTGATGGTCCTCGCACCCCACATTGAGGTCTATCTTGTTCAAGAGCTTTGTTTGCATTTTGGTTATGTTCTGCGACCGTTCGAAGCTCGATTAGTCCTTCATAGGGATAAATCTGTGTGTTCCCAAAATTCTCACCACTTACATTAGCACTTCGTGATTTACTGAACGTATATCCATAAAAACCATTATGTCGTATATTATCATAAATGTTGCTGCTCAAATTTTTATTTGATTTAATGTGATCCCATTGGTTGTTAATTTCTGTATTTTGCTTGCCTCAAGGCCACGGCATAATAAGCTTTCTATCTATCTATATTCGCTCACTTACAACATTCGTTTTGGAATATGTTAACATCATATGCTGTTTTTTCGTAAATAACGAAAATCCGTAAAGTTCACATATCGTTTCAATGTAATATATCAGTTCAACATTGTATATCTCGGGATGTACTATTTATTGTCATATTGAAAAGCAACTTCTAACTATCTAGCGGCAGCTCTTCTGTCTCAAGTTCCCAAGGTTCCAGGTTCGAGTCTCTTTAGCGGCTGATTTTTCCGATTTTAAGTATAATATTAATATATACGTTTTTCTGTATTTGTGTTTGATTTTAAACTATGTTATATGTGTGATGATTAAAGTTTACTAATAATTAAATTAATATATCCAATGATTGGAAATTAATTGGAATTTCCGCTGGTGGTGTGGGTAGGAGGGGAGTATGGTTTTTTTTGCAGCGACTATTTGGATTCCATTTCTTTTTGAATTACCGCTGAGAAATGCCGACCCAGGTGAAAATTTTTTTTATGAATTTTTCGGTATTCTAAATCCGACGCCCCGAGTAAACCTACAGCACGCCCGTGTACCGGACACGAAAGACGTGTGAATTTTATTGTACGCTCCGAACGGGCCCTGAACAGGGTATGAAAAGTGCATTTATGGCGTGCAATAAAATTCACACGTCTTCCTGCCCGGAAGATATACTGTGGCTGTGCTCGGGGCGTCGAATTTTGAACATCGAAAAATTCATGAAAAATATTTTCACCCGGGTTAAAACTAAAAAAACACTTGTCCAATATTTTCAAAAAAAATAACTGTTTTTCGCCACTACTTTTGATCCTTCAATTTGAAATCTTAAATGGAGAGTGGAGTCGAGTCATATCTCATTTGAAAGGGCACAAAATTATATTTCTGGAGATATTCTATTTATTGGATTTTACTTGAATGGTTAGTGCAGAAAAGTCGTTACAAAATACAATTTTGTAATTTTGTAGATTTTTTTTGTCGAAAACTATAAGCTTAAATGAAAACTTTTTATGGACAAATATATTCTAAAATTGATCAGATATACTCTTGAATTTTTTCAAATTCTTCAATAACGTTTTTCGAAATTTTGATTTTGTGACTTTTGGAAAAATCAAAACTATATCAGAAAACTAAAATTCTAAGCTGAAGACTAGACTTGACCATATAATATACATCTAAAATTGTTATATTATTAGATAGAATGGTCGACGTCCTCCTTTTTTTTTGCAAGTGACTGATTACATACATTTTTTAACATTTGGCTAAAAACGCTCTTATTGCTCAAGATCGGCACCAGACATTGTAGAGCCCTATGTATTTAAAAGACAAGTAGGATATGACACAGTGCTTCCTATTTGTCAGTACCGTTTTTGAATAGAGTATAAAACATAAAGCGACGCTTCGTTATATTTCGCATTTTTTCAAAATAAAGTGTTACAACCTAAATAAAATTATGAAAAATAAAATTGAATCCCTTCGACATAATTAAGGAGAAAGTATTGCAATTAATTAGGGATGACTAATGAGTGCTGATGGATTAATATTGCACATAATCAGCAGCAAAGTGTAATGGTATGTACAGTTTTAATAATAAAAAATTCGAATGGGTGGATTTACAAATTGACAATTTTCAAAAAATACAATACGTCTTGAAAATGGTATGTATTAATTTATATGAATGGAATAAATGTTGTGTATTTTTTCCGACATATACAATTTAAAAACGTGAAAATAAGATGTTGACTGTTAGAGTATCATTTAGAATCTCCTATATCGACTGGTATAGGATTTGGCGTTGACGAATTCAGCCCGCAACGGATAACTCATATGATAACAGCAAAGCTCATGTAGATGACACCACCTCGGCAGGCAGTTCTGTTCAATACTTGAGTAGATTCAACAAAAGTATATTTCAGTACGACAAAAAATTACATAAGAAAAATGTATATATATATATTTAAATACTTCAATTAACATAAGATTTTTATTTTTCGTATATATATATCTTTACAATTCAATATTCTCAATGTATTGAGATAGATATGTGGAATTGTAAACTACAATGTATACTTTGAATTAATTTTGCAGCCATATGCACGATTGTATACTTGATTACGCATGATTTTGTACCTTTCAATTATAATAAATGATTTTATTAAAAATTAGTGAACATATCTTTCGTGATATATTATATTTACTGATAAATCTATAATTTGCAGGAGGAATTTATTTGGCGAATACTGATGCCATTGCATTCAGCAGTGGTTCTCTATTGCACACTTCACACTTAAATAATCAGCATATTTCCAACACGACCTACGGCTGATTTGACGTAAATTTCTGCAAGTTTTCTACCTTCAGACTGCGCACCAGAAAACCAGCAAGCTGTAGGTAGATTTTCGGCTCAGATGCAGAGGGACTTGAAGCCAATTCACCAAAGTTTTGGCTACTGTCCAAAACCATTTTTTCATACATATATAATATATATTCTCTGAAAACATTGTTATATATATATATGAAAAAATTTTATAATGTTAAATAATACTGCTACTTGACTGTTGTGTTTCTTTTTAAAAATATTCGGTGTGAATTTGGACTTCAATTCTATATCAGAGCTACACCGGTGTGCCATGGCTGCAAAAACCATATGTTGATTTACTATGTGCTATATTTCAAATCCTCCTGGTTGACTATTCCAGGTATTACTGGGCTAATGTTGGGCACATGTGTTTAATCCATAAGTTCTTAAGAACATTTCTAGTATACATATTTTAGTTATCTGCTTCACTGATCAGTATCGGAAGTCGTAGTATTTTTGTAAGGAAATAATTGTGTAGTATAACATTATAAAAGAAGTGTTGAATAATAACAGAATGGAATTCGATATTGAACGTTATATATCGCCGAATAATATTGATTGTTTAAAGAGAAAGCATGTACATTTGTTGAGTGACATAGAATTTGTAACCTATTTTTCCAATTGTAAACGTAATATGAGACAGTAGTTCAACATCATGCCAATAAATTTCAATATTAATATTGGCAGCTAATTCATACAATCTGTTACTGAATTATGAACAGTAGGGGATGGCTATTTTTTTCAATTTGGTGAACATAATATAATTGTTTGAGATTTGAAAAACCGTTAACAGTTATTTGTCGATGATTCGTATGAGTATTTTCATTCACGGCGAGAAAATGAAATGACGCTTTTCTAGTTGCATCAATACAACAATATCGTTTTCTAATGTCAATCCATTTTATTATGAGGAAAATTACTGGTAGATGATGTTACAATCTGTCCTAAAATGTTTGATATGCACCTTCATATGGAATCGATGTATTGGTATGTAAGTGTGAAAATCGATTTAATATCTGGCACGAGGTTCAGTTTTAGTGGATCATCGACGTGTTCGGGTGGCCAACTGATTATTCAACCATTTTGATGGAGGAAATTTGATTGAAATTCTGTAGATGCTCTAGACGTATTTCCATTGTCGAAATATTTCATTAATTGGAGAATAATGTAAAAACTAACACAAAATAATAATCGTCGAAAATTAACATACGAGATGTGTAGATGAAGGAGATAAGTTACTAACAGAAATTTAATGTCACGAGGCGACACTATTTTTTCATCAGTTGTATGTGAACTTTGAGTTGATGTTACCGGCCTAGCATATATTGGTCGTTGAAACTACCCAAAAATTACGTCCACATTGAGACAGAAATAATCTATAGGACAAACTTTTGCAGTCAACGATAACTATAAGTGTGTGTTGTTGTTAACTGTTTATTTGTGTCGTTATTATGCCGGACGATGATCTAACATATCGTATGTAGGATGGTAATATCCACATAAGATAAAGATCATTTTTCGTATTTTGCGTTGAATATTATTGGATTTACATATGTTACATAATGATTTTATGAAGTTTCTTCGGCAACGTACCAAACTCTGTCGAAAATACGCGAAGGGGCGAAGTTTGGTATCGAATTTTTAATAGACCACGTAATTATAAGTGACAGCTTTTTGTGAAAAAATTGAAAATATTTTTACAAACTTTAACTAAAATTTTTACACCTTTTCTCTCGTTAAGAATACCGTTCACTTATTATTTTTAATAATTTTGTTTATTCATGTGTATATATGTTAACTAAGGAATACACTGAGAGTAACTTAATAATAATATAAAATGTGACCCGAGCTGACCAACGTCGGTGGCCGAGGTGGCTGAAATCCAACGTCGGACGCCATCGACGATCTAGAGGGTCGTAGATTCGAATCCCCCCCTGAGACATAAGATGTTTTCGGGACGCTTGAAAAAAGTAATTATGATCTCTGGCGGGTACCACTCAAAGAACTGTCTGTATCGGCTCAGGTTTTCCGTAATTTAGAGAGTAAGTCTACTATGGACGCAAAATTTGGAAATGGAAGAAACAAAATAAGGAAGGCACAAAAATGAAATACGGATACATCAATCGAACTAAAGTAAAAGATGACATGCAACTTTCTCGAATTTACAAATTTTTTGTGTGACGATTGAAATAAGTAATATATGGGGATAATAATATTTAAAATTCTTGTCAAAATAACGTTTATGGTGTGTACAATATACTGTTGAATATTTTTGGGATTGACATAAATGTTGCGCACAATTTTACCGTGTTCACTTGTCGAATGGACGCAGATATGTTGAATCGATATAATTTATAAGTAATAATTACATAAAGTGTTCCATGATTTCAACACAAAATGCCCGTTAATTATCAAATTGTGTGGAATGCTTTACATAAATCGTATGTCATTATTTCACACATGAGAACTATGTTAAATGAGTTATAAGGAGTGTCTTTTGTATAATATATATTCATGCGATTTCATTGTTAGTTTTTATACATTTACGAAAATATTTTACGACTTTTTATGTGTAATTTTTGTAATACTGTAGAGTGAAATAATATGATAGATTAAAAAAGAAATGCCCATTAAATTGTATCAGTTTTGATTTTTTATAATCGTTTCAACACTATATAATTTATCTATCGACTATGCTGTACTATGGTAACTATATGTTTTTCGTTTCTACATTATATTTTGATTTCACTTTATATTTTTACTTTTATATTCAATCACTTTTGCCACTTATTTGTACTTACTAAATTATTCAAATTTTATTTTTTCTACGACATGTATCCACTTGTGTTAGGGCCTCGGCCATGGTATAATATAAACAATCTATCTATCTATCGATTGTGAAGTATTTCTTCAAGACGAACTTGTTCGATTCATTTTCATCTTTGGTTTTAGAGACAGTTTCTAATATGAAATTCGCAATGAACAACTACCAATTTTACCTTAACGATTCGTTTCAAATAGTCAGAGAAATAAATTCATTAACTAGAACGTATATTATTTTTATTCATCCCACTATACGATTAACTAATATACTACAAGAAAGGTGGAGACTGTAGTCCATTTAGTTCTCAAACTATTCAAGTTTGAGGAGTATAATGCACATCATTACTTAGTGATATGTCTCTTTTTTATATAAATACGTAAACATATGCGTTCAGCCTCATGGATCTATAATATGTAGGTACAGTGAATATGTCAAAATAAAATATGAAAGATTACATATTGATCTTATATTCTAAGATATATATTTAATATAGGTTCGAATATATTCTAGCATATATTTCTGTTTGAGCTGGGGAATTTTTAATTCAATGTGTTGTCGTATCCTTTAATTCAAAATTGGACAATAAGTCGATTGCGTCACAGTTGAATTTATAATTGAATATATTTTTGTGAAGGTTGAGGCAGAGTCCAACAACTATATCGTCAAATAAAGTTTTCGTTCACCTATCCAACCCTCGTCGACTCAGTAGAATCTACTATAAAAATATATTTGTATAAATTGAGAAAATATTGCCAGTAACTTTGTGACTCATAAATCACTCGTAGTAAAGTTATTTTGACATTGAGTCTTCCAACATTAAGTATAGAGCATCGCTTAATGTTTGTGCATTCACCATTATTGCACAAACAACAAAATATGAAACTGTCAAAATAGCATTTCGTTATAAATTTTTTCTGATGAAGAAATCCAAATAAATAATAAACACAACGTTGATAAGTTGCGTTGATGATGATTAACAAATTTAAGTTTAATAACATTAATTTCTTTTTAATTTGGTACATTAATTTTCAGAGTGTCATTCTCTATATATAATACTGTTCATCAATAAAATTAATATATTCAAGAAGATATTATTTATTCAGCCATGCTAAAGCTATAAATTTAATCTCTATATCCAATTTAATTTTGTCTCAATTCGCCCAGAATTTAATAAATTCATACACAATATACAAGAGAGACAAATGGACATCTCCATAGCTATTACATATTGCGTGTAAAAGCTTGTTATCACTGATGTGTGAATTGTATTATACATTACACTAACATACATTTCAAATGTGGATTAGTCATCATCGAACAATTTAAACGCGTTGAACTATCACTAATATAATTTGATTGCACAAAGTGACAATATTAATAAACACACATCAACATGTGAAAAAAGATCAACCTAGAAGAGTTAGAAGAATAATTACTACATGAATAAATACTAAAATGATATGTGCATAAAGTGCCTATAATAATGGCATTAATCCAAAGAGAAAGTGGTATAGAACAAAATTTTTGTCATATTATTCATATTGATGAAGGTAGTTCACGCCATTTTTAAGACAAACATGTTATTGTACCATATGCAATTGTATAATTATAAAATATAGGTACGTATATATGTACACAATATCTAATCGTGAATTTTCATAAATCTCGCTGGTGTCTCGAATTAAATTTTACCAGGTGAAAATGGAGTTAATTCAACGGCTGGTTCGTTTGCAATTGAAATCTTGCCGGTGCTCAGGTTACAAGATAGCAAATGGATCCTCGGTCTGATCACGTATAACACTGTGATTATCTACTATCTGTGAGGTTGGATAACTTCGACGAACAGTATAGGTCAGTTTTCATCTCTCAAGATATATATGGAAACTTGTACATCTTCTCAAGTTTCTCTAGTACTCCAACTGGGAGTTGCATCCCGTTTGATGTGGTACCATCAACTTGTCTCATGTTCTAATTAACTTCTACCATTTTCCATTCCACTATTTAGTTCAAACTGTTTATACTTTGCTATCGGATAAATGAACTGCTTTAATTTATAATTAAAACAAATAATATTACCAATCAAATCAGTTTGATTATTTGACGACAATATAATAATTTTTATACAATACATATGTTTATGAATATCTTTGTATATATTACTGTGTTGAAAATAATTGGTTGGATTACACACAAATGTATACCAAGGTCAGAGCACAATATCGCTTATCACGGTGAGGTTTAACCATATAATAATACCGATTATATGAAATGACCGTTTGCTCCACAACTGTCAATAGTCTTACCACTTGCCTATCATTATTTATGTACTACTTTTGTTATTAGAATCAATGCATTTGACTATATATGTATTGATATTTTTTATATTTTTTATTTCACCTTTATGGCTAAATAATGGGTGCGATATTTTGATTTATTTAATTCAAACTACGTTTTTTAATTCATACTTGGCAACATTGAGCAGAATTTCATTTTTCGGTATGCAATAATGAGGAAGAACTTGTTTTATTGACATAGTGATGGGCCATTTTGAAATGGGTAATGAGTCATTGAATTATTGTCAAACACCTCAAATATGTTTTTGTTCAATATTCTACATATTCTTCACGACTTTATTTACTAATTGAAAATTGATAATATAAACTATTGATGTTTCAGCTCTTAATACATACAATAAATAATTGTATATATATAATAATAAAAAAAAATAAATATAGTGCATATAATAAATAAGCTAATACAATTATCTTTAACATCGTTGCATTGTTAGTGTGTTCGATATTGGCATGGGTCTCACGAAATAGTCCGTTGAATAAGGAGCTACATGATAGTAAACTATCAACTGTGTCAATTCTCGGACACTTGAATTATTTTGAGTATGGCCCAAGTTGTACTAATGGCATTGTCAACTCTTCAGCAGCAAACTTTGTTAACATCTTCAATACTAAGGATAATGTACTTAAAATTCCGAGCAACCGTAGAAATAACATTATTATCGATTCTTAGTGTAGAAAGCTGTAAAGTACTAACACTTTTTTATGTTATCGTGTTTAATACTCATATTTAATGTTTCGATATCGATAAAAATAGTTCAGATACATGCATATCAATTATATATTCACACATAAGTTTATTACAAACCTAAACAATAAATTAGTTTTGATAATTTCTTGAATGGAAATATATTTTATTTACTTCTTTCTTTGTATTATCCATTCACGTATGTAGAACAAATTATGTAATTTTGTAGTCAAGAAAATTAATGGAAGATATAATCAATGCTTATATGGGGTCTTTTAGATTGTATATTTTATCGTTTGTTTGCTTTTTATACGACACACTTTTGTTATCGGTGTCGCTTGTATTTGATGTTTGATTATTAATTTTATTGATCAATCCGTAGCACATATTCAATTATGATATTTTATAATTAGCTTTTTCTTCGGTTCGTCTTTGTTTTTCCTATATTAAAAAATAGATTTTTGTTTTATATACAAAGGCATCCAAAAACTAATTAGTATTCCAATTGATTACGTTTTTTTTTGTTTTACGTTCATGAACTAATTTGAGTGCGAGATTGGGTGCGATTTTTGAAATTCTCGGTCATCTTGGCACTATTCTCATTTATTCCGATGTCACATTGAATCAGGTAGTTTACACAGTATTTCCTTGGCTTACATGGAACGAATGCAATCCAATTCTTGCGGGAAATATTATTAATGGGATTATTTTCTTCATCACACACATCGTCATTCAATTTTGATCATATATATGATAAAAGTAAATAAATTTAAGCAAAGAGTCGATTTGTCCAGTGTTTTTCATCATACACGTTGTGTATTACCTAAAAAAACAAACCAAAAAAGAAAAAAAATGTACAAAGGTAGAATGTACAGTGTACAAAGATCAACATGCTATGTATTTCCAAAAGGCCCCGTGGCAGATTATAAGGCGGTTGCCCTTAGTCCCGCCGTTGACTCGCGAGAAATCGTTCCAGAAAATTATGCTAAAATTAAATAAGATTTTTTCTGTTAAATACAATAAACAGATGATAAGTAATACTGGATCGTTACAGTTTTAAATTTTATATGTTTACTGGAAAATTAAACTGGTATACGATAGATGTGTAATAATATTTACGAAATTTATGTAGAACATTCATAAAGCACATTACAATCTGGTTAGTAAATTTTTGTAACTCACACAGTGAATGAATTATTGAGTATTGTTCGGTAAGTTATCAATTTTTTTTCTATATGATTCGTAAAGTGACTAATAATTAAAATGGCGCCCAGTATGAAACAAGCATAATTTATTATTAGTTTTGATTATATATTATATTGTCGAGGAAACTGGAGTGAAGAGGACGTGCTCTGCAACTGCACTTTTTACAACAATAAATTCTTAACTAATGGATTATTTGAAACATAAAAATAGAAACCACAGGAACTTTACAAAATAGAGACAAAGTGAAACACTCCTACAAAGTCAATAAATCGAGCAAGTAGTGGAGAGGCTCGATACTTCTTATCACATATGGTAATTAATTTATTGTATAACCAAAAATTAATAATTCCAGTCAATGTCAGAGAGAATCCTTTTTTTAAATTTAAGTTTTCATTTGTGAAAATTCAAAGACATTGATTGAAATTGTGGACTTGTTCGTTTTGAATTGATTGAAATTCTACCAGTTCTTCAGTTCCCATATGCTTACATTCCTCCTATTTAAAAAAATTATTAACTTTTCATTTTTTTTTTTCAATGGGACATTTTGATTGGTTTTATCACTTCGTCTCGGTTTCCCCTAATATATAGAATGCCCATGATTTTGTAAATGAGATGTTCATCCATTACAATTCTGCACATATAAATAACAACATATAAACATATTATTCAGTTAATGAACAATTGAATGCATATGTCTCTGAATGAATTATTATTACCAACTCTACTCTAATAATCAGCTAAATTGTGCAATGTGAAAATATCTTTAGTATGTCGACATTTTGAGATAACGTTGATGCTTGACAGAAAAACATAACGGCAATAAACGCACTACGTTTTTCAAATTTGAAAATAAAGCCGAAGGATTAATTGTAAGAAGCTGAAAACATACTCAATAAAAACTAGAATTTACCATACATGAATTAACAACAATTAACTATATAGATTGTAAACATTTTTTTCATCACTGAAACTCGCTAATGGCATCGTATTTTATTGTCAAATTTATGGCAACATGATATTTTTTATATCAATGTTTGGATTTTTTTTTATTTCTCAATGTTTTCACATTGCTATACTTGAATTCTCATTTTTTCGTTGAAAATATCGTATCAACGAACATGGATAGATAAAACACAGTTTCACAAATTTAAAACTTTGATGAACCGTAAAAATGGATTTATACTGATGCAGTTATAATTTTACATAACACCAAAGTTTATTTTTGTCATTCCGTTATGAATGCAGTGATTTTATTGCTTATTATTTTTTTCTATTTCAATAAGCGTCGTTACATAGCAGATAGAGCCGCAGCTTTTGTAATGATTAGTTTGAGCACAAAATGGATGCCAGCACTCGCTTCACACATATTAAATGCAATCCTGCAGATACCAATAATTACTTTCGATTATTTTATTGCCAAATGTAATATTTCTTCATTATTCTATTGTTGAATATAGAAAGTGCCACATTATATGACCGTATAGTTGCAAAGACTTTTACGCGAGGCATTGAACATTGATGGTATCATTGAATTCAGATACGAGAAATTTTGGACGAAATCTTTCGGCAAATTGGTCAGAGCATTTACTAATTTATTTTGGTTTTAAAGGTTTTAGAAACTGTCATAGAGGCTTGTATGTTTTCGGTCAATCTCACAAGTCATTTTTTCTCGTAAACTATTCAGCTCATCAATGCAAAAATTTTACGGGACGGTTGGGTATTAATGCTTGCGTAAATATACGAAAAATATTTATACACTCACATGTAAAAAAATTCCCACTTCAATATTGTTTTTCAATTGTTAATTTAAAAATTAATAAAATATATATATATTTAGTCACATTTAGAAATTTTTCACATCCATATGACTTTAATGTCTATCATTTAATTTTTAATGATTATGTTTTTACTTTTGAAATAAAATTCATCGACCACAGAATTTTTTAATCGAAGCTCGTATTTGAACAACTCTATTTATTTTACAGGCGGGGAGCATTCATGTTCGTATCTATCGGAATGCGAATGAAAATTATGGAATGGAAAATATGGTAAAACATTTATAAAAAATATTCCCATCTTCACATGTTTACGAATAACATGATTCCCGATTGATTTCTCGAAAAACATCAATCAATTCGATGGCGTCAGCCCACCCTCTACAGTATTATATCGATGAGATTTTACACCGGGAAATAATACAAATTTACCACTACGAAATGATAAATTTATTTCTCTATTAGACCAACAATACGTGAAGGTCACGAAGATCGATGAGGTCTTGAAAATGAAACGAAATAATAATAATACAAGGCAACTTGGGACTTTCGCTGAAGGCACTAGTAGTAGTAGTAGTAGTAGTAGTAATAGGAATAGTAATGTTCACAACGCATGAAGAATTGGTCCATGGACGTGACGATAAATTCACCACGTCCAATTTTCATCGTGTCGAAAGGACAATGAGGTTGGCAACCATTTTCTGCAATGAAAACGTGACATCCAAGGATCATTTGTATCGTGAATGATAATAAAATAAAATATACAAAACATCATTTTCGTGTGAGAAATAAAAATTTCTACATTGAAAATTCATCTTTCTTCTTTGCGATTTTATCTCAATTGGTCAGACCAAATTATAGTGAGTTAACTCATCATGGAATAGTGAAAGTTATTCAGAGTGAAGTCTCTTTTTCCGTGTGAATAATTAATTACAGTAGCATACATTTTTTTAATATTCATAAATTTCTCTTTATTTATTTATTCATTTATTTTTCTTCATAGTATTATATTTCACATTGAAGTATATCGTTAGGCGATGGTATGTACGGGCATACATAACTAGAATTATTCTGCATAAACTTTTTTTTGTCATTATAAGATGTAGGAAAAAAATATATTGAATGTGATTGCAAAATGTGTCATCCGGTATATCTACAACCGTACATTGTTTCATCGTCATTTGTGGCCTTACATTCTACGTGCCATCAAAGGCAACGATCGATTCCCTTCGCCACCAAGTATATATATACATATTTATACAATCAAGTGTTTGCATATATATAAATGGCTACAAGAAACCTCTGTACATATTCGTGTGTATGTGTCCGACATCGCTTATTATGCTTTGAAGCATCGCAGATGTGCATTGGTTTAATAGTGAAAGTATATAAACGACGATTCAATACCTTGTTCTACCATATAAGATCGAAGTTTGATAATGAATGATAAAAAGAAGGTAACTATCGTTGAAGAAACGATTCGGTTTCTCTTGGTGAATTTATGGTAGTCTTCCAATGTGGCGTGCAGAGATTACAGTGTCAAGAAGAATTCTCGAATAGGAAATTCATGGCTTCAATTATATATATTCCATGTGAACATTTTTTCTTTCTCAGTTTTTATATGCAATATTTTAAGAATATATATATTTACAGAGAGGACGAAGCGAACCCATTATTTATTAACATTGATGAAATTTGAATGAAAAATAAAACGAATGATTAATCAAACATAACGTATATTTATTGATATACCGAAGTTGAAAGCGTGATATTGCTTGGAGTGTTAATTTCACCTAGTTGATGAAGGAAAAAAAAAATTGCGTCATGTGCACTGGTGAAAATTAAGTGGGAGAGAAGGAGCCTGAGTGGAGTGGTAGTACCACGGTATAACCCGTGGCCTATGAATATATTAAATTTCATTCGTCAAACTGACAATAATGGTAACTCCAATATATTCGCTGTATCTATCTATATATTCGTACTACAGACATATACTATCTCTATATACAATTACAGATATATCTATATGTTTCGGGTGAATCTGTAGTTTTTCACTGACGCAAAACCGCGGATATGTTATTTTATTTTATTCGGATACGGTTACTTTTTTAATGTATTGTCAAGTTTTGAATATTGGGTATGCTGAAAATTTTATAGATAGCTGATTGATATCAATTATTGTTAATTATTGGTCAATTTGATAAATTTAGAGATGGACTGAATGTTACAACAAGAATCACTATACTTGGATATTGATAAATGAGAATATATGAACATGAAAATCTATTATGTATACACATATTACTTTTTAATTGTGTAAATAATTATTTCTAGAAATTTAATTTACATGCTGAGAAATTAATAGTCAAAATTACATTATAATTTGCAAGCGAATAAAAAGCCTAGACCGTTGATGCAAAATTTGTATGCAAATAAAAAAAATTATCCGTACTAAATACTCAAAATTTTTCCAAACATTAGAAAAATTTATTGGAATATATTGAATTTTTAAATGTTCGAAGTGATATTTACTGTTTGCACAGTACTTTTGGTATTTATATATTATTCGTTATCTACAGTGCGGTCCTTTATAAATTGACCATCTATAAATTTTGCAATCAATACTTCCCAATTGATTTTTAAAAAGTATTAAGTAATTTTTCGACTTCCTCAAAACTTATAGATTCTAATTCGTAATATTAATTCTTTTAATTCCTTTTTACGACGAAACTGCGAAATTTACTGAACGTCCCATTTGGAACACCACAATTTACCAATTAATCCCATTTTTTTCAATCGATAATTTTTTATATATTTGGTAGAGGCAATTAAAAAAATACACAACGAATATTTATACATGAAACCAATGATGTGAAATAAATTGGTGCGACAAATTTCGGCAAGAGAATTGTTCACTTTTTTTTTTACTATTAGTAATTCAACATGATGTAAGTGAAAAAATAGCTAGAGTATAGGTAAAAGGCACAGTGAGACTGGAGATAAAAAGCAATTTGCTGGTTGGGTTCGTTCCATCGAAATTAGTCGTATCATTTTTTTTTGTTATTTTTTTTTAATTCTTTTGTGTCCCTTGTGGCGATTCCCGCATCTGCGCACAAGTGTACAAAAACGGAGAAGGACATTAGGGCCAGAGTGAGTGAGGAAATGAAAGAGAGGAAGAGAGAGAAATGGAGAATGAGAGGACTATCGGGATCGCGAGCGCGGTTACACATTTCCTCCCGGGAACGACTGCAAGAGTTGGCCAACTAAATTACCTTGCGGTCTCAACACACAGGCACTTTAAGCTAGGCTTTAGGCGTTCGACTTCACGGATCACTTATTTCTCCATCAAGGAGTCATTTCCAATAAAAAAAAAATTATAATAAAAATATGAAAATCCTTTAATATAAGAGATAAAAATAGTTATTATAAAAATTACTTCTCTGTGGTATATATTAATTGCAATAAAATTATTCAGGAATACACATAAAGTAATTGAGCGTCAGAATTCATTCTGTATGTAAAATAAGTCCTTATAATTCATGGTGTCAATGAAACGTAAATTGCTATGATTGTGTTAACATTTGGCAGATGGTATAGCAACCATCGCTATTGATATTGAATTGATTCTAGCCTGCAAGTGGACAAATTAAGTATAATCAATTAATCACAAATCAGTCTGACCTTCAGTCAATCCCACTGAAGTATTATGCACTTGAAATAAGTTCATAATAGAGATATGTATATTTTGAAAATAAAATGATAATTATATACATAAAAGAATTTAATTGCAACAATCAATTTATAACCAATCGAACGAATTCCCAACAAATAAAAACTTTATTAATAGCCAGTTAGCGTTAATATATTGGCATATATTTTTTGAGTATATGTGTTGTATTCACTGTTTAGGTATCGAAACAACATTTTATAGGTATATCTATGTAGCAAATAAAAGTTAATATATCTCACAATTAACTTCAGTTAATTGACTTTATAAATTGCTACATAACTATACTCACGTTTTAACAAATCAGAAGAGGATTGGAAAGTATCGATCAATAAATATTATTGATATGAGTAATAATATGTTATCGGACACCAAAGTGACGTATGACAAGGGTGAGGTAGTTCGACGAAAAACGTATCGATTATTGTCATGTTATTATGAAACAATTGAATAAAATTATTTCACCTCAATAATCTTCCTCTATTTCTCATATCACTTTCCCTTTCGTTATTATATTGATAGATGATTACTTTCTTGATAATGAATAAGTTACATGCTTGATATATTTCCAATTCACAACTTTCGATTAAACAATTCACATTTAGTTATGTATAATTTGATATATAACATGGGCAATTATGAAATCTTTACATATAGACATAGTCGTTGATTTGGTCACAGCCAATACAGTTTCATGAACAATTGCTTTTACTTCGAAAAAGCAATACAAAATATTGTACTATTCTATTACCATTATATTTGTTTCGGGGAACGGAATAAAAATGCAGTAAAAGTGCATTAGTTGCTTCTCACTTTGACAGAAGAGAAATATATCAAATAGTAAAAACCAAATTACCGCTAAACTATGTGTATACTAATCATGTAATTATATTTTAATGAAACAAATAATTAATCCATATACAGATGAATAAATTTTTTCCCTATTATATTCCATTTATATCATATACTTAACAGTAATTTTGAAATTAATTTAACTTTCTTATCATTATTATATCGTATACGTTCGGCTATATCCGCTTTCATTCGTAGTGGAATTTATGTGTGCGCATGTCACCAGCGCCATCTTCTGTTTGCGTTGGGTTTGTGTGTTGACCGCGTTGACGCTCGATGAGTGGAGCGGAACGTCGAGTTTCACTCATGCTTAGTCTAGCAATACAATGTCAGTATGGCTTCGGCTGCCGACAGTAAAACGTCGGTGTTGGGTTTAAAATAATTCAATTGTTGTTTATACTTTGATTTATTCATAGTATAGAAATATTTTTAATTACATATTGGCTGTGTTTTACGCGTCTTCCATTGCGTGTCATTATTATCTCGCGCTTTCCTGCATTTGCATTTTAATTGCATACATGCGTGAGTACACGCGACTTGCAATTTTAGCTTAACCTCAAACGTCACGCATACAAGTTTATATTACGCCCGGTACAATTTCCTTTATCATTGTCGCGAGTAGAGGGTTGCAAAGACGTTCAGTTCACCACAGCCACGGTCGATAAAACGGGGGGGAGGGGATAGAGAGGGAAAGAACGAGGTACGAAAAGAAAGACGAGAAAAAAGTGAAGATAATAAACCCTTGGAAAAAATAAAATAACTCTTTGATTTATTTAATTGTTTGTGTTGTTTTGTGAATGAACAAAAATTATTGAAACAAAAGAACTGATGATGCGGCGAAATGTGAAAATTGTGCTACTTCTATCGTGCGCGTGGATGTTCATCTTTGTTTACTATTATCACACTTCCAGAGATAACAAGGTATATATTTGTCTATATACATTTATACACATATAAATACGATAGTTGTCATTGAACTTTATATTCCCGCCTTTCCAGCCACAGCTGATGTTTTCATTCTCGTGTTACATTTATTTGTTTACGTATTATTACTGATAATATTAATTGTATTTTTCTGATGGAGTTCAACATCATGGAGTGGTTGAGGTGCTTTTAATTTTATAATTGACATGATTATTTTTTATTATCTATTGTGAAGTGCCAAAATATATCTATAAACGTATAGTCTACGAGCATTTTAAAGTGTGAATCCGGAAAGATTTTCGCGATATTTCTAGATATATAAATATATATAAATTTGTTTAATTGCTGGGTTGGCCAAAATATTTGTTGTCTATTAGAGGGTTTCATAGCAGCTAACAAATGTGATAATATTTCTTTGATAATAATTTATTATTATATTTTTTCCCGTAAAATATATGTGTCAATTGTGTGAACATTCGAGACAGTATAATTATTTATTTATTAATAGTGGGATGACTTCAATAATTTGACATTCTTTTATACTTGTATAAGATGATGTAATGTTAAGCTATTACATTAGATACATATAAATTATTTACTTATTGTAAGAGTAATGTAGGCTAAACTTGATTCATATATGCGTTTGTTTGTATTAAATATAATTGAGTTGCTGTTAATAAATGTGTTTTTGTTACTAAGTACTCATATGTTTTATTTTTGCAAAATAATTCATTTTATTCAACTACACTTAACATAAAGAATTAATAAAAAGCTTTTATTAATTTATAAAAAATGAAAAATTGAGAACCTTCTCTCGGTGCATTCATTAATATTATTATTTTTTTATTTTTTAGCTTGCATATATATGCACAAAATGTTCATTTTTTCAACAAGATCAGAGTAGAAATCACTTTAGTTTAAATTTATAATATTTTTTCTCCCAATCAATACTTCGCTTTCTGAAATATATATTGAAGAAATGATTGAGAAATTTACATTTTATATAATAAAATTTATGTGTATGTACGTGAATCATTGTAGCACTTCTTAATACACGATTGAAAAATCTATAGATACTTTCGATTATTTATTTAAATTTGTTTAAATTAGAGAATTGGTATTGTACAATGTTGTACATTTGACTTGTCGATGGAAAATTCAAATCCAATATGAAAAAAACTTTGAGAATATACAAAGGGATATATTTATATTATTTACTATATATGATTTGCGAAAAATAATTGATAGTTTGAGATCGGCATGCAAACCACATAACATGTCGTTTACGCATCAATTACATTTGCCCATTGAGATATTCGTCCATATGCCATTGTTTATTGCTTCAATCATTAAAATGACAGGTTTGAAGTAGAATTATAAATGTTTTTATTGCGAGAATGATAAGAACGTAAAAAGCAATCAAATACGAATAGAATTGTTGTATTATCTTTCTCAATATTGTATATCATAGAAATGTATTGCAAGAAACTTGAGATAAAATTATTAGACCTACTGGGAATTATCAGCTATAGATCACTTTAATCAAATATTATTACAAATGATTAGTTACACCCATATGTACACATAATGCAAAGGAACATATTATGTTTGATTAAGATATTATTCAGTCAAGTATAAATGATTATAATTATGTATAAATAATCACTTTTTAAAAAGAATAGGTGTTAAAGATGAAATGAGTTTTATTGTTGGAACTTTTTTGTGACTGATTGTACATTTGCGATACATATGATGGATAAATAACTCAAAGAATTTTCGTCGTTAATTTTTAATAGTTATTTGTTAGTAGCTTTGTTATTTTTAATTTATTGGTATTTGCCAATAAGTTTGTGACGATGGTTCCATCTAGTGAAAAAAGATCAAAGTGGTGAAATATATATTTTATATATGGACCATTCGAATTCGAAAAGTAATTGTCACATATGAGTTAATCTTTGTTAATTAATTTTCGTGATTCTGAGGAATCAATATATATTTAATGTAAAGCGTGTGTATAATTACTCGATTAATATCTATATAATATAGCAGATATAATAAGATAGGGATGGAATTTAATAGTGTTTAAATATTTAATTAAGTTAAAATCAACAAAAATAATTTTTTCTTAAGAACGAAATACCAAATAAAAATTAGCTCGTGTTTAAGGAAATAAATGACAATTTAATATTTATGTTTATCATTTTACATTATTTCAATTATTGCACTCACAATATATGCGATTTCAACTCTATGAATTCCACAATTCGTTGTCGCTCATCTGCGTCTCCGCCTGTTTGAGTGACGAGTGTGTGTGTGTGTGCTTGTTTGTAGTTGTGCAGAGTAGATACGAGAAATCTGTGTATTGCATTTAAGCATGTGATTTTCCATCGAGCCGAAAATGTCGTCAATACTTGAACGTTTTAATTGAATAATGACCTGTTAATAATTATGAATTGAGGCTCTTATTGAAAAAACGAAGAATAATTTTCATTCATTACGCATATGATGCGATCATGGAACCTCCCGATTGCCTGGCAAAACATTTTTGTTGATGTCGAATATACTAACTACTTGTATCAAAAATAATGTGTGCGGTTTTGTTGCAGAACCAAATCTATTATTTTTTCTTTTCAAGCCAATTAAATTTGAATTAATTATAAAACCGATGTCGAGAAGTTAAGAGTGATATGGAGTTAATATTTCAACTGTCAATAGTAAATAACTGAACGATGTGGACATAAGCACGTGAAATGTAACAAAATTGTCTGAATGGATGTCGAAGGCGGAAAAAATGCTTCTGTGTTGATTTAATCTGGGTATAATAACACTGCTGAGTTCTCCACATGTACTTCTTTCAAAGTACAACTTGTCTCTATATTTGAAACTTATATGATATCAATTATTTTGTTTTTCTCTCTTTTACGTTTTGTTTTCTATCTCTCTTCTTTCGTGGTCTTTTTAATTCTCTTTACAATACTTGTTGTATTGTGAAAGCTGCTCATATATTGTAACTTGAGTAATTAAACTCTCGAAGCTTAAGAGACTTGCCGTTCTCAAACTTGAAATATATATAGATAACATAAACTCATAGAAAATAATGTTGAGAGATGCTCTAATGTAATTTCAATGGGAAATTTTCTCTCATCTTGTCAAGTCTACACTATCATAGGGAACTCCAGAACTTCTCGATTTGTTTTCACAAAATTAATTGATAATATGAAGTATTATCATTATCTTGAGTTTTATTCGTTTTTATATCTTTTTTTTAATAAGCGATTTACATTTTTACTTTATCAACAATTATGAAGCCGTTTATATTCAGTCTTGGCGAGTCCTTATAATTAGCACAGCAATATTCGCTCGGATGACGTGAAGTTAATTTGATGACCTGTAATTATTGCAGAAAAGTTGATAGATCAAAAATAATTTGTTTGATGCTTATGAATTAATTAATAAAGTACCAATAAACATTTATTTTCATTGAAATTTTTTCTTTCGTTTTTGCATATTTTTTATTTTTTTCATGCATTAATTTTATTGGAAGCATCAACTTGCCATTGCCCGTAGCACCATAAATAACTGTTAGCTTATTCTCATTCTCGTCGGCATTTCTTTTCCCAGATCAACGGCAGAACTCGTGGCCCCGTTTATTCAACTTCACGTACTGCTGCCACGTCTGCCAAATTCTTTGCTTGCCCCTTATTCTTCGATACTTTCTTCTGTTTACATTGTTACATATATTAACAATATGCGCTTATTTTCAACGATCTCACAACAATATATATGTACAATCACTCGAATTCGTCAGATTGGTAGTAAAAACAATGTGAACAATTTTATCACTTAAATAAATTAAAAAAAAAATATATATTCAATTTATTCATTAACTGTTTCATTCATATTGTGTGTGACAATTTTTTTTTCATTTAATTGAACGCGAAGTGAGTGGCATACCGGCTCGTCTGATGTGCAATTTCCTTTTCCACTAGAAAGGCAATTAGTGGGGAAAAAAAAGATTTCTTCTAAAATGTTCGAGTGGGAATATACATTTACTTTTACTATCGTTTCCTTTTGATACTTCCTCTCTTCTTCATATGTTCATCTCTCTGTGTCACGCTCGTTTTCTTCTCTTTATGTTGCTCATGAATGAAACCTGGGAATTTCAAACAATGAATATCCTTTCGCATTGAACCCGTGAAATTATAGAGCGATGTGTAGACTTGCGTTTATTTAAATATATATTTTCTCTGTTTAGGTTTCGCTCGGATAATTCATAACAAAAATGATGATGATAGGTGCGGATATAATTCGTGTGGTAAACTGCACAGATCGGTGATGCTAGTATTATCTATCATGAATGTGAAAACATGGTTTAATGTAGGATCGAATATCAAATGATGTCATCTATCTTCGTGTTCAGTGATTTGATTAATTCAATAATACGATAATAGACAATAGCATTCGAACGGAATAAAAATTAAGAACTACCTACATACAATCCTATATTCTATCAATTTATAAATAAAATTTATAAAATTAATTTTTCTCATTCCAATAAAATTTTATCTCGATGGAAACTATTCAATATTTTCAATGAATATCTAATTACACTGGCGACGAATTTGTTGAGACTCATAAAAGGAGATTTTAGTCAAAATTTCGCGCACAAGATGATAAATATAATTTCAGCATACAGTTATAAATTTTATTATCCACTATATTTTTAGAAAGAAAAGAATTTTCCTCCGCATACATAGCAAATATGATATATACGTGATCTTAATAATGTGAAGATGCGCATAATTTAGATGAAATTTTTTGAGTTTTATTGACATCGTTGTTTGATGCGATTTAAAAAAACAAAGCAGATATAGGGTAAATGCAGAAGAGTTGCCGCGGCGGGGAAGATGCCTCATGTGATATATTTCGAAGATTACAAGATAACTAAGGTAATCAATGACGTATCCCGATGATGAGTATTGATCTTTTAATGAACATTTATGAGATCCCAAGTGTTTGTTTTCCAAAATATCACTTACCATTCTGGAATTTAGGAATGTAAGATTAAATTCTCTTTGCAAAGTTTTAAGTGATGTTCTAATGAACGTGATTCTATGCAACATGGTAGTATTATTTCATATTCGTCAGTTTTTTCTAGTATTTTAAGGTTACGTTCACAAGTGTAATGCGACATTTTGATGGGTTTTAAATTTTTGACCTTGATAAGCTGATGGGGCATCTGTCCCAACGAAGAGGATAGATGCCGCATGATATCTTTTTGAGGTTACTTTTATGCAGTCACTTTTATTAACGTAAAACTACACTTTTGGTAGAAAAATGGAATGAAAATATGAAAGAAAAGCAAGTGCCCGCCCAAATGCCTTCTGGACTAATCAACAATTACAAAAAACCATTAATAAGAGAGGGAAACTCAATAAATGCTTGAAATGGCTCCATATCACTTGCACCATGTTCGTAATATCAAATCTAGACTGGCCTTCAGAGAGAAAACTAAAAATTGGACTTTTTTTATAGAGATTTCGATACTGCGGTATCTCCCACACATTACTACGAGAGATGCCGACTTTAGTAAAGAAAATTTTTCGTTTGTTATATTTATATTTTCTTAAAATCAAAGTTTATTCTTGTATTTTAGTAAAGTTCATAGCAGTGGTGGCATGTTTATTCTTAAAAAATAAAAAAATCTAGAAAAATGCCAAACTTACAGCCATTTTTCAAAAAGTGCGGCAACTATTCCGCATTTACCCTATATGCTAATTTAAGACAAGTCCACTAATCGTCTATTACAAGCTATGCTCAATTACACTGTTTTACTTTATATTGTACTTATGTCTTATTGTCCTAGGGTTAATTTGCCAGGGCATCAATAAACTTATCTATCTATCTATTTATAGTACGCACATATTGTTGCCATTTTAGGATGTTGTAATTTAGAGTCACGACAGTTACTCGCTTCTAGTATATATTTTTGTGTAATGCACTACTGGTATATTACTGTTATTTTGCTATGATTAGGAAGGGTTAAGTTAATTTTCATATCTCGACAACTATTGTGAATTGAACTAAATGATAGAGTAGTATCTTACATCAATCGAAAATACTAATATTGATACCGGAGATATTACATCTTGAAATCCAAGTCACGTTCTTGGCCTGCACTTTTAACTATTTTTCAATAAATATTTACGCCAAGTGAAATATTTTGAATCTGATTTACGTGACAAGTGCATATGGATGAATATTTGCAATCATATATTTGTCCATGAATATTACATATAGTGCAACGAGAAATAATGAATGAAATCCACCTAGGTCGTACAATTTGATGTGCATTTTATTTTGACAGTCAAGTGGAATTTTCATTTATTTCATTAATATTTCATTATATAATGTAGTATTTGGTGTATATTTGAGTATCGGATGTATATTTTTCAATTCCATGTAATTTAGCAATTTTTTTGTCGGATAAGTTGAAGAATTTTATTAAAAATTTAAAAAATATTTCCAACTCCGACTTTACGGGAATTTACCTGGAAATGTTTTTTCATGTAATTCAAGTTATGTGAAAACATTTTTATAAAATAATAGTGGAATAAATACGTAAAAAATACACAAATTTACACATTCTTTACTATACTTTGAACCTCTGTTTTTTTCGTGTTCTCTTATACTTTAATAAATGATAAGTCTCTAATAAACTAAATAACCGAGCTTATGCTTCTTGGAAGTACCTTTCGATATTTTATAACTATCGTTAGAACTATTTTCAATGTCCCTGTTGCCACGGAAACTACCTGACAACCATTCGCAAATCAAGCTGACTCTTTTCAGAACTGTTCATAAATATATTTGCAAATAATTCTTCTCCGTTATTCTGAAAATCATAAAATATCCGATACTGAGAAAAGTTATATTGCAATTATGACATGATAACTTCTGGAAAGAGCATTTTGTATATTATCTTGAATAAAGATAATGTAACAGTCCAAATCGTTACAACCACATGAGTGTTTTAGTAAACGCACACATGTAATTTGGATCATAATATTTGTACATTTTGCATTTTAATCTCGTGCAAACGGTACAGCTTTTGTTAGTTCCACAAGCTACACACATAAATAATGCATATTTTATGTATTGCAATTGCCTATTTTGCCCCTTCGCCTACATTGTAAAGTTTGGAGAAAAACTGCTGTAAGCCTCACATAAGTGGAATTGTGTACCTATATTTCCATTTGATTTTTGCAAAGATGACATAAATTGCTCTTAACTTTACAGCATATTTTTTTCCATGTCTGTATTGTATTAAAAAATTGACAATTTGTCAAAGAATCAGAATTCAAGATCAGTTTTTGACAATATATTCAAATTATTGATTATATTTTTTAATATCAATTGAACTCAGCCCTACAGTTTTCAAACTTGAAAAATTATATCTCTGATCACCCCAAACCAAATCTACGGTCTCCTTCACATTTCCATTGTTGAAGATGGCAAATTGGAAATATAGGAGAACATTTTTATCGTTTTATTGATATATGGTATGGACGTATGTCAATCTTCATCGACACGTCGAGGATAAAGACTTAATATTATGCTGAACTTTTGTCTCTTGTACATACAAATCTATCGATCATGGAAGCAATTCGATAAAATAAAGAACTTGTGGAATAAATCAGGAACTTTATTGAAAGTATGATTCTTTCCTTTTTTTTTTTTATTTTCTTAAAAACGAATTAATGCAAGTGACAGAGCGATCACTTATGCCCCTCCCTATCAACTACGACCTCTTCTTATACTTTCCATATTTGGGTTAAAGAGTAAAAAATAATAGAGAGGAAAATACGAATTATTTTCATCTCTCTGCCTGTTTTTCTCAACGATGAGTTTTGCAGCCGGATTGAATGAATTAGACGAGAAAATATTTCCTTATTATTGATGGTGAGTTGAACAATATAGATTTTGGATCCGAACCACGGATGATGTTTTGAATAAATCCATAATATTTTTTTTATTGGGATTTTATAAAGCTTTTTCATGCTTATAATAATGAATAGTTGGAATATATAACTAACAAATGTTCCATTGAAATTATTATGATAAAACAATTGTTCTTCAAGTATTTGACATATCACTTCCATATTTTATATATTTCAAAATTTTAAATTTAATAATACATATACGTTAGTATACGTACAATACTAAAATATGCAAACATTTAATTGCATTAGTTTATGAATCATCTCGATGTAAAAACTGATTACATAATTGAGTTAAAATATCACAAATAAAAATGTCTTTATAATATGAAAGTTTTCTCACTAAATTGAGGTGATAAGATACTTGATATACGTATATTGTACTTCAAAAGTCCACTTATATATGCTATATTTTATAAATATTTGCCTTATGAGTAGAATGTACAAAATGGCATTATAAACTATTGAAATTGCATCAAGGTTCGTATTGGATTTCAACAGAAACTGTTACGAACTGCTCTACACTGGGTGACATTAAATGGATAACACATTATAGTCATTGTACTTTTACATCATCGACGCATAACCATTCACACCATGTCGCAATTGCTACAACTGGACTTGGAGGATTTAATGCAATTGCATTTATATGCATAATCACGTTCTTTATATCAAGCAAAACACCTCAATTGTGCCCATAATTATGAAAGTGCTCTAAGTCAATTCAAACTTTAAAAACATTTTCGTATGAAATTCACACAACAATTCATATTTATAATTAATTTCTATTAATCAAGACTAACATAATTATATATTAAAATGTCGCATAATGCAAGAATATTTTTTAATTTATTCAAATGCGAATTCATTGAATATCTTGAAACAAGAAATATATGACTTAGGCCATTTTTATAATTATGGGCACAATTAACAATTAATTAAATTTACCTCAAACAATCAGTCCACCATAAATTCTCATATACCACACATGAAAAAAAAA
>CAJUYH010000080.1:0-44092 GCA_910591685.1 Galerucella tenella | reverse complement strand
AAAAAAAAATTGTTTCAGATATTTTATATGATGAACTGGTGTACACTAATATAGAAACACAGAGATATAGAAATGACATATTGTTTGAGTAAAAGTTACATGAGTTTTATATAAATTTCTGTAACTACTGCATAAATTCATATTACATTTATGGAACTAATAAATTATTCCTATTAATTGCATGAACTCATGGAAAAATTACAGAACATTTGTCTTAAATAATCGTTTTGTAGCAGAACTAACAAGATATTGATAGTGGATTGTATTTAGAAAATAGGTTCATTGAGCGACTGAAAAAGCCGCGCTGGAAAAATAACCATCGAATATAATTATGGCTGAAAAACCTGCCTTTAAATTGATTACATTGGTATACGTATGTCGATGAACGCGTAAATGACGAAATGTTTGGCTGTAACGTACGCATATATCGTCATTTGTTTATTTGTATAGTACGCATACATCATTGATTTATTTGCAAATGGCGAATATATCGCTGTTTATTTGTTTGCAACGTGCGCATATATCGTTTATTCCACCGTACGCCGACGCGTATATCGTCATTTATGTTTCCTTACAGTGCACATATTTTATCGTTTATTGGCCCATAGAAACTTATTTATTTACCTGACCTTTCTTGTATTGCTGATTATCCAGGTGACATTTATAACAATCAAAAAATGATGTTGCTATTGCGCATGTGATTGCTTTGATGTTTGTATTTATGTCAAGTGCATGAATGGTGCATTGTCAACATGTACTATTTCAAAGCGACGTAAAACTATTGGATAATGGAAATGACTCGTAATGTAATGACGTTCTGGACATGTTACATCGCAGTGTTTTACAAGTGCATTGACTGATGATAGTGTGTATTATCAACAGCTAGAGAGATGTAATATATTATCACAACAGAAGGTGTATTACTTTGTGTGAAACTGATACAACGTAATTCACGCGCGCAAAGCTCTGTCAATGAAACACAGTATAGCAACTATTAATATACCAGTATTTGAGATGAGCATTGCGATCTGTTGAACAAATTTAACTTTCAATATGATATTGAATGTATCATATTCATATTGACTTGTAATGAATATAATAGCATAAATATAATTTTCATTTATCTAAAAAACTGTGATATACATTATTATAACAACAACAATTACTATTCAGTATAAGAAAATTTAATTTGCAATGTATGAGTGGAAGTATAATAATATAAATTGAAACTGGAAAATGTACTTCATTTTTCCCACACAAACAAACGCACCCTCGCTCCTACACAACACTTATTTTATTCTGATATGTTTCTGATATCTTTCATGATATTTTTCCACACAATATACCAGTGAGTCTCATACGCATAAATATAGATATTCACGGGGATATATTGCGAATTTATTCCGCATGAAAACAAAATGATGAACAGCAATAAAAAATTTGAATCCCTCATTGTATATGAAATATTTTGTTATTATTTTTTCTTCAACGAAGCTAGTTTACTTTCCATTTATTTATTTTTTTGACTTTTGTCACACATTGTTATTGTTTTCAATTTTTAATTTTGATCCGTAGGTGAATTAATGCTTTGAGAATTTATTGTGAGGGAGATGCGATACGAATGCAGAGAGTGAAGTTTTTCAACCGTGCGTGTATAGGCATAAACTGGTTGCGTGTGTAATACGTTCCGCACGTATACAATAAATTTACGAATATACACGTGTGTATATGTAGCAATGCGACAGTAAGCAGTATAACGATAGGATAGCGAGTGAGAAACGCAAAGCGAACAGAGCCTGCGGATTTTTGGGATAGCGCACATTGTACACCACTGCGTCGTTGGCCCGGTGTTTTATCGGCCCGACTACATATTCCTCTTTTATTCCCTCCCCTCATTCATTTCAAAACACAATCGTTTCTCTCACCTTTTTCCGCTTCTCGTTCATCTACATGGCATATTCATTTAAATCCACGCATTAGGTTCATGACGCAATTGCTGATTGTTTTTTTTCCTCTCGTCTCTGATGAATTGACATTAATCGATTGACATTTTTATTTCATACACATGTATATATTCTAAGTGTGGTTGGACTTGAATTGACGAGGTCATTATGGCAATAACTTCCATCCAGTTTTATGATACTTGTCTATAGTCAATATTAGAACTGCAGTGCTATTGTTTTAGCAGCAAACCATGGGGAATTGTTGAGAATATAACGGAGGAATGAATTATTGAAAAATCTACGTTTTATTCTGTAATACATATGTGATTGTATGCGAATTCATATTATTCATATTATTCATCATGGAATATACATATTTTAGATGGCTATATCATTTTTATCATCATTGAAATTGCACTTTCAAAGTGAAATCATAGAACCGATATGTCGGAATGTTAATGACATAAATTGCAATGATATTTCGAATGGGATTATTACGTGGGAAATTTGAATGTTGCATATTACGGTAAAAGATTGCAGAGATGAAAACCAAAGAAGAAGTTAATTTGTTATTTTGTGGAGGTAATAACTTTATAACAACGATCGGAGGGGGTTTGCCGTGAACCAAGCGTGCATTGGTAGTGCACGCGTGCATTGAGAAGGATGTGTGCGATAGGCGGTATAGCACACGTATCGGTGTACGCGACGCGGCATTTATGTGCGTTACGTGCGTTGCCTTCGTCGTTTAGTCAATATATTTTGTTGGCCATACTCCTATCTCCCCTCAATACTTGAAGGCACTTTAGCTTTACAGTGAAATTGCTCGACAGGATATGAAGTGAGTTAGGAAGTGAAAGAGAGAAGAGATGAGCACGTTCCGTGTATTTTTACTTGCAGGCTCACTCTATCACACGCAAAACTTGGAAATAGATTCAACAACAAAGTTGACAATTTATGGCCCTTTCGTGGCTTCAACCAGGAGAACACATTCTCTCATGTTCTCTCCCTCTTTTCCCCTTATTCATAGAATAATATTTTTTGGTTTATTGCTGCAATGTCGAATGAGCTTGATCCATTGCTGTTTAAGATTTATTCAATAATAATTACTGGATTGGGTCCAATACACTTGAGTTCTTTATACCTGGGACGCGGACCATCTCGTTTTGGAATAATCGAAATGCTTGTACCTGTTAGTGAGTTACTAATGTCAAGAATTAATTGTCACAAAAAATTCAAATCTGTGGGAAATTGATTAGAATCAAATAATGGTAAAAGTGAAAGTGTTCATTTTGAGTCAATATAACAGCAAGTATATAATTAAAACGATCTACTTCGGATTGAGACGTTCTGTACCCATTGTTATTTTTACTCGCTCGAGTTACATTTAAAACTTTCTTGTGACTCTACGATATCTCCTTTTATATGAGTTGCGCGTTTATGGGTATCCATATCTTTCATTCAATTATACGGTAGAAATTCAGATGAAATTATAAATATCAACATGATTAGTGGAGAATATTTCATAGTGATAATTAGATACTTGATTAAGTATCTGAAGCCTGGAATAATCTTATATTGCTAATTATAAATTGATTTCGAAATACAATAATAATGTTACAGTTATTGTTTTGTACCACGATTGGTTTACCGCGGTAATGCGTTGCCTTGAACTAACTTATCTTAGCAACGATGAAAAATTACGCTGACAAAATGAGTAGCAGTAGTTTATTTAAAAATGAGTCAATTTATTAATTTTGTAGCTGTTACTTGCTTGAAAGCTATTCGATGACTGATGTTACAAAATATGTCTTACAATAATTCGAAAAATTGGGAGGAACCAGGGGCAATGGGAAGTAGTGGGAGAGTAAGTGATGGGTGCTTACTTAGGATGGGACAATTGCTTGCAAAGAGTGGATTATGTGAATAAAGGAATTCGGGCGCGGTTTACAATACCAATAATAAGCAAAATATTGAAGGAATATAATAAAGCAAACAATTATTTGGCAAAGCATGGGTAACGGCAATAAATGCACTTAAGACTACAAAATAATTTTGGAATAATGGAGATTGCTATCGTTATAACAGATAAATTATTTACAAGATACTAAATGCTAAAACGGATTTATAGAGGTGCACTCAGCTAAGTGTTAAACGAACAGAAGTGTAATTGAAGACCTGAATGCATTTAAGCTTAACTTAAACAAACCTGAATTTTATAGTTTATTTAAACCGAGCATATAAAATTGCAGCGAATGGAATTATATTCTATTTTCAAGGATTTGTGACGGTCATGCCGTCAGAACAGTTATAATTAACATTATTAATGACAATCTAGTTGATACTTTTATTATATTTTATAAGTAATATTGATTTGTCTGATTGTAAAGTGTGGCTTAGGTAGAATGAAATAGAGTGGATACACAGAGATTGTGGTGGGTGGTGGTGAAAGGTGTTGGCACCTGTCGTGTTCTTTGTAATGTAATGTTGGAGAGGGGTTGGTTTGTGATTATTACGTTCTGCTAATAAAATTGCGATGAATTAGGAATAAAAGGGGAAAAATTTCATAATCATGTCGATCTGGATTGTGTCAAATGGCAGAGAAAGTTATGGAAAGTATGGCTGGCGATTGTCCGATCTTTAGGACGCTGTGTAGAAGATTATATGAACAATCAGAAAAATATCAGAATCATTCATTTTTTTGTTATTGTTTTGATTTTTTATACATTTTTTTTTTGATAGTGAATAGCGCTTTTCGTTCGAAAAAAGTTTTCTCAATATTTTTTGTCACTGTGTTCTATTTATTTTTCTCCACATGTGTGTCTGATTTGTTGGAAATGAGCGATCAGCGTTTGTTAGTTGCCATTATTTTTTTTATCTGCTCAGTTCTAAAGTTTTGAAATAAATTCTATGAATGACGCAAAATAGAAATGTACAGGATAATTTTTGTTCCAGATGTTCTGTTCGCTTCAAAATAAACTAAGAAAGTCAATGTTTCATGAAGAAAAAATTACGAAATTCATGGTGCTCCATCATTATTATTACTGTTGTCAACATTATCATCATTTTAAATACAATTATCATTGTTGTGAAAATTTTTCTCTCTATAGTGAAATAAAACCATTTATTGATTTAGTTTACATCACAGTAAATTCAAATCAGATTGTGAAGTTATTGAGATTTACAGCTTTATTCATAATGGGAAAATCAGTGAGAGGTGATAAAGAGATTTTCGGTTGAAAAAAAGTTTGTTGTATTTTCGGTTGAATGCATTGAAATTTGTTTTGGGTAAAAAAAAATCAATTTATTTTTTTTCGCAGTATTGAATTCAATATACACTACCACTCAAGAGTATTTGGGCATCAGTACTGATAATTAAAAGTAGACAAAAGGCCAATGAAAATTTGAAAATACTTATTTGTCAGTTACATTTATCCTTTCATTTGCACAGACATGCTTGAAAAAAAGTAAAAGTTTTGAATATATTTAAATAGTAGGATTTTCTAAATACACTTTTATGGCATCAGTACAAAAAACAGTGGTTGCCCAAATACTTTTGAGCGGTAGCGTATGTTGATTCCAGGTGCAAGCGTGATTAATGCTTGTAGGGCGGTTTGGACTATATTTACAGATATATGATATATAGGAATACAGAAGACAGTAAAATAAATTTAAAGCGAATAATACGGCGCACTGCGGTATTCGGGTGAATTCCCAAGGGTGGGTTTCCAACCTACACATTCACATGTTCAGCAACAAAACGCGTGGACGTTCCACACGTTGCAAATGGTTGAAGCAAGAGGGATGATACGAGTATGGTCTCATTGGACTGTGAATATCCCATAGGCTATGCCGTTGTATAGATATATATGGTTATATGTAAACTGTATTTATATATAAACTGAGTATTTTCCTTGAAAAATTCTCTGGGAAGCTACGGAGAATTTCGAGAAACATTTTTCAACATTTAAAAACGGTTTATTTTGCTATTTCATCTATTTGAAAACTAATTGTTTATTTTTTTGCCTTTTTTTTTTTTGTATATTTTTGATTTAATTTAGTTATATTTGTAATATTTATGCTGACATTACTTTGGGTATTGTCCATTGAAATTGCATGCGGAAATGAAAACGACGGAATTATATGCAGGATGTTTCAATCCTATGGAATATATTTACGCTTTATCATTGTCATATACAAATGAGACCGCAAAATTTTTTTCTACTGCATAAAACAAAACAGAGAGAGAATGAAATGTTATTTCCAATTATTTTTCACATTATATTGTGGGTGCAATTTTCATTTCACGTGCGGAAAAATGTTGATTGAAAAAAAAAAAAAATTTATGAGTATTTTTAACAGGAAAAAATGAAAACATTTATAAAAGTACGTTATTCTCTTTTTTGATTTTTTGTTTGTTTTTTTTTTTTTTTACGAAAATCGGCTTTCGAATTTTTATTCAATATTAACATTGTTTTTACATGAAAATAAATAAATAAATAAATAGGTTCAATCATCAGGTATGAATGAACCCTTTCTTTCTTTTTATGGATGTGTATATCAGACGGTAACGAAAAAGTTTTTATGTATAAGTTTTTTAGAAAAATGGAAAAACTTTGATTTTAATTCGCAATCTGGGTCTCATTATTCTGCAGTGCAATAATAACACCAGACACTATGCAGATTTTATAAAATGAATTTTCATGTTCTGCCTCATTTTTATTTTATTTTTCATTTCTTTCCGTCATCTGTTCTTTTATCTACTGTGTATATATCGCGACTGTCTGTAAGATACAAAGGAACAGAGTGCCAAGAATGGCAAGCGACTAAAAGTGAAGTGCGCAAAGAAAAGAGTGAGTGTGTTAATATGAGGTATCTACTCAGGACTAAGACGTTTTATCGCATTCATTCTTTTTCTTTAGTTTGTATTGCATGAAAATCTTATACCATTGGATCGGATATAAATATCCTACATCACGCACAACAATACATATAATCATATCATGAAATGAAAACGAAATTGCAGTCAAATTTACGATATTTTTTATAAAATACAAATCTTGATATGGATTTTATTACACTTTTATGTTTTATTATAACGCTGTATATTTCGCAAATAAAAAGTTGTAATTTTTAAACCGTATCGTATTATTCATGCATTGCTATGTAAATTAATTTTATATCGAGCTTAGTCAAAATTTGGTATAAATCGTGACATACATAAAAATTTGCTCGATTAATAGGATGTTGATACGGCAGCTTTTGACAGATTTTTTTTCGTTATTTATCGACATGATTAGTACCGTCAATGATGTTTGTATTGAGAAGTGATATTCAACCATTCCATTCTATTTCGTTTTGGTCCTCTACCTGTTTCTGAATATTATTAATAGTTTTGCATTGGTGACGGTGATTTATTATTGTAGTCGGATCTTCCTGAATTCATCCATAAACGTCGCGTATCCACGACAACATAGCAGACAAAGTCGCACAAATCTCATTGATACAAAATTTACAACATCATATTTATGATTCAAAAAATAAATATTTAATTTCATAAAATTTGTAGGGATTTACAATGTAATTCAATACACCCTAGGAACAATTTTTCTAACGAATAAACGAACAATCAAGAAATACAGAAATAATTATTTATAGTGAAAATTGACAAACCACATTTTACTATACAATTTTATTCATATATTTATATTTACTCTATATAAATACCGCGAAATTTATATTGAAGGTATCAAATTATATATGAATATCGTAGAATTTTTTTCTTTCTCCACATTTCAAAATCAAGTTTTAACGTTTGCAAGTTTCATGTCATGTACGTATTTTACATATTATATATTTACATACATTAATTTTTTTCCGTTATGAATGTGATTGAATTGATCTGTCCAAATAATATCATTTACATATGCAATTTCGTTATATTTTGGATTATAATATAAGAAATATGAAAATAACCTTTTATATAATTGAGAATTCACATAAAAAAATGATAAAACATAATCAATGAATTATTAGTGAATTTGTTCAAGGTAAAACTCGCGCTCTCTAGCTCATGATAATGTTCGAATTAATATGTAAACTTGAAAGGATTTTACTTTATAATGAATAGGCAATTGATTCAACATATCAATACTCAGATCGAACATTGAAATAATTATCGCGAATGTCAACAGGATTGATGTACAAATTTTTATTCGAAAATTAATTTTTTTCAATATCATTTCCCTCAATGAACTTGAACGACGTAACGGCTAATGCATTTTTGTTGGTGCATCAATCTACATTTATTAATAACATTATGTCAATAATTGTGCATGTTCGACTGATAAGCAGGAGATTTAGAATACTATTCATCTCTTTATAATGCTCGAATAATATTAGCAAAAATAATTACATTTTTTCAAATTTATATACGATTATAAATTCAAATGATTGTAATATATCAATTATTTAAAAATCGATTATTCAGTCTGTATCATGTACATGTGAACAAGGAAACAACCCTGAAAGGTTTAATTGAGTAATTAAATTACCGTGTTCGAATAATAATACAATTTTAGGTTGAAATCTATCGCATACATCCACATGTACGAGTATATGAAGTAGATTCAGTAATTGATTTTTCAAACACGATGTGGACAATAAATCGAAAATATACAGCAATCATTCATATTCATAACGATTATACATAAATTTGAGAAAAATCAAGAGATTTTAAAGTCATTTCTCAAATTGGATATTAGCATAGTGAATATCGCTGTAAATTTTTTGGTTAATTTTACCACAAGTTCAAACTTTGTTCTCTTTCTATTTATGAAGAATATTGTGGTAATGAAGGCGGTATATTATACGAAGAGCACGAAACATTTACATTTTCATGAATTTAGTGAAGAGAATTGCAAATACTTTTTATTTCGTACTTTGCCAACTTGACAGTGAATTTTTTTTCTTCACATTACTTTTTGTGGTGGAAATATATAATATAATGAATGAGATATAAGAAAGAGTGTACGACCATGATATTTTTACAGTATTCTTCGTTGCCCTTGCAATACGATGAAAAACAATGAAAGAAACTATAAACACGTAAAGAAGTACAAAAACTTTTCAATCCTTTCCCTATAAGTTTCAATCCATTTGATAAATTAGAAATTGCCTAGAAATATTCAATTTTACAATTATTATGAGGGTTAATACGATATTGTAATATATAATGTATTTATTCTTCTCCATCTGGTTTTCGTCATTGTTTTTTCTTCTTGTTTATCTTGTAGCGTTTGCCCCTACTATATCTCTTGTTCTTGGCTTTACTAACGATGTTGTTGTTAATTCTCGTTGTTCTGTTTTGCAGGTAAGAACACAAGCAGTGCCATGTACATATATATCAATGTGAAGCATGCCCAACTGGGTCTACCACGACCTCTCGCGAGGTCGTATTGATGGCGGTGCTTTCGTGTACCCGGACGATCCTAATACATGCCAGTTACTGTACTTACCGTAATCGCATCTTTTAGCATGATCCGCACCTTCAGGAATTTCAGAAGTAATATGTTTTCGTCTACACAAACATTTAATTATTACATTATCATTCAGTGCTCTTTTCATTATATTTCTAATAATCTGAAGGCGGGTTGAGTTTTGGTGTAAAACTTATTACGTTGAAGTAGTAATCGAAAACTATTCTCGGATATTTATGAAAATTAATATGGAAACGTGATCAAATGCCAATTAGCACACCCAAAATTATGAAGGTGAATAAAATTGTTGTTTCAATGTAACTTGTTGTAAGATTTACATCAGAAACATATTATAATTTAAAATGAAATAGCAATATGTGAAATAATAATACGTACTGAGTAAAAGTAACAATACACATCGACAACGATTACAAAACACATTGTAAAGTACGTTATCGGCAAGGTAGAAATACCAAAGGAAAAAAAAAATTTTTACAATGTATATAGTTATTTCAACTACAACTCTAGTATAAAAATATCGGCATATAAACTCGTCCGGTATGTTCCATCACGGCTATTTTATTGATTGTATGAATTATTTGAATAATTTTTTATAATCTTTATTTTTGAATAATTTGAATAAAGACAAAAATAATATGTAATGGTTCATTATATATATATATATATATGTAGTATTCGAGTTAGTTATGTTTCTCGACGTTTCTGGAAGTTTCGAGACGCGTCGAATGAGACGATGGCGCTGACGATGTATGAGGGGAAAAGGGACTGACCAATCTAGACATGATTCGTGTGTGAACCGCCGAAAAGAGCACATCAAGCTGACCATATAATAGTTTATATTTTGTCGTTAACTCGTTTCAAAATATCATATTCTTTTCAACATTATTTTTTCAATTATATTAATTCAAAATTAATAGTGTTGTCGATTCATTTTCTTGTTAAATAACACTGTAACCTAAACTTCATATCCTACATATATATATGTATACATTCAAAAAGAACACATTATATTACAATTACCGTTGAATGGAGTACGCATTCGTATATCCTTTTTTTTCACAATAGAAAAGACCTCGTTTTCTTACGATATAGGTAAAAGTCACATCGAAACGCACTATATAAATTAATGATTCCCCGAACATTTTTATGCTATGTACAACATTTGAAACTTCTGTATCATGCTGCTTCTGAGATGACAGAGCTTCTATTTTATTCGTCTCAATATAATGTATGTGTTTCCTTCGAAAAGTCATATAGTTGTTTTACGGGGAATGGATAGTCAAAATTTGGTATAAAAATTTTTTATCAGGTTGATAGCAATTAACTAACAATAAATTTTTTTTTGTTGGTCTATCCATTTTCCAAATACTTCCACTATATATGGTGGATATTCATCCAGACAACAGCCGAGAAACACGTTTTTCATGTACATGACATTCATCAAACATCAAATTTTTTTTTTCATATTATTGAAGATGTTGTTTTGATCAATATTAATATTCACTTTTTCAATCCATTTATCCGTGTATCATTGTGAAAAAATGCAATTATATGTTTTATTCTGCTTTTCGAAAAATCGGAGAAAACCAATTTTGTTAACATTACTTGATGAAAAGTAAATATATGCCGACTCCAAAAAAATTATTTTGCAATGTACAATATTAATTCTATTCATATTTTGTATGAAATATTCGGCAAATTACAATGTTCTCTTTGTAAACAATGACCATTGCATATAGTATTAAGTAGTGATAATATTGCATTATTGCAAAAAGTGTCAATGTATTCTTCGCTTACAAGAATTCTATTTTAATTTTAACAAAAAGTTTCTCCCTGTGTAGAAATGTCGTGGGTCACATATTATTTTTTATCCGCAAAGTTTTAATTCAATATTCACTCACTGTACATTTCATTACGTGTACGTTACGAATAGTTTAAATTCTGTAAATATAATGCTTATATTTGAGTTGAAAACATAAAATAATTTGTAAAGTGTAACCAGTATGAGAGGATATAGAATAATCATCAACTACATGCAGAAAGTTACTGGAAGCTAGTTGAAAATTATTCACCGTAGAGTAAAAGTTACTCAGCATATAATACTAAATTTTACTACGTACTCAGTTATCATTATTACATTTTCATCATATCCTCTGTTTGGAGACAATGAACATTCGGTATATTCTTACTTATATTTTATTTTATTACGAATTTCATATTTTAAATTTGAGTACAGGAACATCATTCCCATGCGAGAAATATTGGAAATAGCAGAAAAGTGCAAATGTTGACATTTTTTTTTATCTTTTTCCTCATGCTCAATTCGTTAAGAACCAGTGATAAAAAGTATCGGTACTATCAAATTGATGATTTCTAATAGGATAAAAAAAACATTTTTGCTTTATAACAGTCGTTTTGCATCGAAAAAATGTATTTTTCAACAACTGTCCATCTGTTTCAATACCACAATATATTTTTAATCGAATGAGAGGGCTATCAACTACAAGTCACGTTCATATATATTTTAAAAAGCCACAATTCAATATACGATTTATCAGTGTGGTAAAAAGTACTAAGCGTATCATTTTTTTTCTCTACTTATGCCAACATCATGAAATGATATATCTTTGAATTGCACGTATTACAAATACGTAAAGTAGTAATTCTCTAGTTTGTCATTTGTTCAATGAAATTTCTATCAATACAACTGCTGTGATGAATTGTCTCTGATTGTGGAAATATATCAATGAATCCAAGGGAAAAGGGAGATGAAGTATTGCGAGCAGACTATCACGTGAAATAACAGAGGTTAATTTTTAACCCCTTAGCGGCGACTGTGGCTGAGTTGGGGATTGGATGGTCGGTGGGTGAGTGGGCAAGGGTTGGTTGAGATTTATCGTAGTGGATCTTTTGTTAAGCTTCACTGGCGTATATATCATTGATGCCATTCTAAATGTCACGGCAAACACCATGGTCTCACGTCGTATACTTTCACTATATATCTGTGGGTGTAACTAGTTATATGTATACCGAAAACCATTTTCATTTCCACCGTGAGTAAATACGTTCCACCCTTTGTATTCGTATTTATATATAAATATAGCCAACCAAATTTCAATTAATTGATATAAAGTGATGTTGACAATTGATGTGAATTGAGTAATATGTTATTTATTTTTTTTTTTGAAATGACAAATTTGAATGTTTTTTTTTCTCTGCTTACAGACAGATGGAATTCGTTTACTAAATATATAGACGTAAACTCTTGAACGTCGAACGTATATATATGCTGAAAGTAAAAGACAGATTGCTATTCAACTAATTGAAATTCGACTCGAAGCTTTCATCGTTCTTGAGTACATCGAGTCTTCGCTTTGCTTCGTAGAGCCTGAGATCTCTCTATTTCCTCACACACTTCGATTTCTTGTTCCGTTTTCTTCTTCTCTTATCTTCTCTCGTCTATATCCCTAGAGTCTATAATAGTCTAGTTTGTTACGTAGTAGTATATCCAGTTGTTTTTGAAGTTTCAATTCATGCAACCATTTGCATAAACATCGAAGAGCATATCATTGACAAATATCAAAGATAACGTATAGAGATGAGATAACCTTGATATATGTAGTTTCAATTCGCAAATAAATCCATCTGACTCAACATGAAATGAGCTATAAGTAAGGTGGTGCGAGGGTTTTGTCGGATATCGATAAGGTCAATTCTCTCGAATTTCGAGTAGGCTCATATGCAGTAGCCTTTTCAGTGGAGTGATGCAAACGCAGTGAATGATCAATGAATTAAGGTGAGATCTCGTGATATTTTCGAGAATATATTTAATCTTTGTATACTTTAAAATTATTTATAGGGAGAGCTAGGGTAAAGTGGACCTGCCAAGTAACTATAACTGTAAAATTTTAACCAATGCATTTATTAATGCATCAGAATATTATTCTAATAGTATTAAAGTTATTACTAATAATTTACGAAATAAAGACAAAGTGAACCACTTTGATAAAATAAAATAAAATTTTAGGCATGTAGTAGACTGAACGATCCTTGTTATTCACGTCAATGAATTGATTAATTAATTAGGTCATTAATTCTGTTTATTTTTGTCAGGGAAAATCTTTTCTAGTTTTATTCAAATTTTTATTTATAACACATAATATATTAATTGAAATTATCTGATTTTTCGTGTTAAAATTATTGAAATCTTTTATCAGTTCTATATTTCTTGTTTACGTCACGTTTCGGCAATATTTAAGTTAAAGATTTTTTTTTGTCTTTTTATTCCAACAGGAAATATTGTTTGAATGTTTGATTTTGCCCAGGTCTCCTTAACATTGTGTATACAGTTTAATTTCGGAATGAAAATTACTATGTTGAAACATTTACAGGGGAACATATTCCGATATAGGTGAAGAGTACTTTATTATTTCTCGTGTTTATATAGCATTTTTTCGATTTATATGTATTGTTTATCAATACCTGCCAGGCATGGATCTCTGTAAATGTTTGAACATCTTGATTATTAGTATGACATGCTATTTGTATAAGCATGAAATTAATATTTTCTAAATGACAAGTCTATAATGTATATAAGTACAAAGTCAATACACAACGATTTTTATAACTCAACTTTTAAGCAGTAAACATTATATAAAATAAAAGATATCTCGTTATTGTTTGAAATGTGGATACACAATATACGGTGGCCTGATCTTTTTTGAATATAATTTGTGCGTTGGTAAATAAGAGCTCAATTATAGCTTCGCTACATTGGACAGACTGAACATGGTTGTTTTTTTTCCTTCAAGAAAATGACTGGTACATTTTTTTTCCATTGAATTCCAGTTATTATCTCACAATTGAAGTACCCGAGAGATACAAATATGCCTCTATCTTCACTGAATTGTACATACATCGGTTTCACTAGAATTAAATAATATAAATGTAATTAGAGACTGCGGTGGGATCTCGCGATGGCACTTGAAGAGATGTAAAAAGAGTATCGAATGAGAGAAGTTACTTGGGTCCGGTATGACATGCAGTTTACTTTGAACAATCTTGCATCGTTTTTAGCGTAACTCGTATGGCTGTAATAACGCCTACTCAGGTCTTGTGAGTATTCTTCCAAATCCAATTTTAGATCATCAGTTGAAAACCTAAATAAATACTGAAGGATATACATTTTTTATGATTTTTGATATCCCTATTTTTATTAATATTTATGCAATATATTCTGTTATTATTCTATAGATTTTTTTTGTTTATTGGCAAAATGAAATGTGTGAAATAAATCGTGGAAAAAAGTAATATGCAACTTGTTTTGATTATAAAAAGTATGAATGCTATTTTTGTGATCAATAAATGCAATTTTCTGTTTCTATATTTAAAAAATTCGCAAATATTCAAATGCCGCAGTTCAATAATTCTCTACACTATACGCGTTGTGCATGTGTGACTCATATTTACTCATGATGGAGTGATAAGCGCGTTCCTTTTCAATATAGTAGAAATTGATAAACGAATATTTCTCCATAGCACAGTCAGGATAGCGCTCGCCCGGGAGCTCGAAATTGATGTCATCTCGGAAATGTTGAATTTTTTTTTTTTATCGAAACATCAATGTTATTTAAAACATGAGTCGATAGCGCTACGTGCACGATAAACGAGGACTCAAATTTATTGAGCGGAACAAAAATATAAACAAAAAACTTTTGCGCGTCCAATACGTTTTTAAATTGGTATCTAGTCCACATATGCATATATATTATATATGATATAATAATAATGACAACATATATATGCAGTGAAAGCGTGAATATTATTTTAAGTGTTACATTTTGACTGTAGATTCATCATTTCACTAATCATAATCGACACTGCGTATACTGAGTAATATATCACATATTTTGATGCTATATTTAACGAGGATTACAAGACTAGAAATGTTTATGGCTCCTTAGTTATACTGGTTTTGAAATTTCATATGTGATTGTCCAGACTGATACTAGCTGCAGCTAGGCACCGAATCTTTTGTTATATGAAAATTGTATTCTATACCAATGTGAAATTTCACCCAATACCACCACAGGCGCGCATACACGTATACGTGATTATTCATAGATACAGTCACATGATAGATATTACTGCAGAGTTTATTTTCAGCACGAGATATACTTAGGGTGGTAGGACGGAGGATGAGGAAAGGCGCGAATGAGAAAGGAAGAGAGAGATAGAGAATGAGAGCGTAAGGAAGAGGTATGGTGAAATGGAAATGAAAACTTCAGGCATATACTCGTACATTGTATTTTTTTATACTTTTGCACACTGATTTATTTCATTCAATTCTTATTTTCTGAATTTATTTCTTATTATACGTGAAAATATATTGTGTTGATAAAAGTAAAAGGAATGATAATAAAGTAAATGTAAAAAAATAAAAAACGAACAATTATTAAAGAAAAACAAAGCGTCTTTTTATTTGAATAAATTGTTCTAAAATTAACATTCATGTATGAGAAAAAACATACCGTGGAAGTTACTGGAAAAATACCGTACCTGTTTAATGCGATGACAAACGATAATTGACAAAATTTATAAGTACCTATGTATGTAGCAGTGGATGAACATACCCACACAGATGTATTTGAGTATATATATATATATATATATATATATATATATATATATACTAGAAATCTATATAAAGAGCGGTTTTGCACTCTCTTCAAGTCAGTCATGCGAGCTCACGACTTTGTTGCTGAAGTTGTAACAAGGCGTGTATTATACTATCGTTCTCATTTCCGGCTCACCTACTTTATCTTACATTGCATTTGGCTCTTTATTTTGACACGCGACACGTGTCAAAGTAAGAGGAAGAGGAGTCTAAATTATGTATGAACGTGGAAAATTCGATTGAAGTGAATTCAACGTCGTTCAATAAAATGGAAGTGAAAAAGGAAGCGTCATAGTTGCAAAAAGCAGAAAAACTATAGAAGTCTATAGAGGTTCTGTGGTCGGTGCAATTCTCCTTTGTCATATTTTTCTTGTTTTATTATACTTTTGCAGGCATCATTTTACTTCGCTATGCGTCTCAGCATGAATATATTTTTGTCTGCAACAGAATTCTTCAATAACTTCTAACTTATCGTTTTAGAATACAGAAATGATCAGTAAAGCAATTTCGATTAAGGAAAAAAAAGGGGGGTAACGACCTTTATACCCTTGTGTTTAGAATTTTATGATTTTCGATAACGGCACGTTTTAAATAATTTATATTTATACATATAAACATATATGTGTATAGATATATGCATGAGTGCATGTATAAGTGATGGTTTCATCGCGCTTCGGTTGCTCCAAATTCGATGAAACCGGTCTACATAAATTCCAACAGAACACTGTACTTTTTGATACATGAAATTATTTTTAAAGTCATCATGCGTATCATGTTTGAATACTTTATTTCTTCGTATCGCATACTAGCAAGGGAAAAGGTATATATACATACTAATTGATGACCATAAAATACAATATATATATTATACATCCTTTCTTTTTTTTTTCCAACTTCGTCACTTGTGAATTAATGTAAATATTCGAAGCGTATAAAACACTTGATTTTAATTTGACGTGATGTTTTCACCTTTAATATCTTCACGTCCTTGACTTCATCCAAAACTTAATGTGATGGACAATGAATGAATAATTAATTTTTGTATGTATACTGTTGAAAAAAATATTAAATTAATGGGAGAGTAACGATTGAGTAATAACAAATGTGAGTATTTGATCATTGAAATGACGATTTTTGAATCACATAATGAAGATGATGGTGTAGACACTTGTGATGAAGGATCACGAAATTATATCAATGGGTGAAATCCCATGTTTAATGAGATCCAAGAGTTATCTTGTTTGCGTGGGTTTAAACTAGTTGAGATGAGATGAGGATGGTGAAAATAAGTAGAAAGATTTCTTAAGCCTCAATTCCTCTCTCTTGGTGCTACAATGGCGCACTTTAATACTTAGAACGTAGCGCTTTTGTGCAGGCATTCTCTTTGACCTGAAGATAAATACACCTCTCACATCTCTTTTTCTCAACGCGGCATTACATCCGCTCCATCTTCCTTCTGGAGATCCAACTCCATCCCACCTCGTTTCCGGCTACTATAACGCAAATATATTTTGGCACGAATTCCCACCATAGTTTCGTCTCTTGTGTGCATCGGCAGATTGCTGATGGCGAAATAAAGAGAATTTTCGTAGAGCTATACTGCTTTCATTGCTGTACGTGCACTTCACGCCTTCATTTTTTATTTTTCTTTTTTCATTCTTTCTTATCTACTTGGCGTCGTTGCCTTTCCCATGCTTACTGATATTTTTCTTTAAGATTTCTTCCACTGGTTCCACTTCAACTATCATCATGTTCCAAATGCATGAAGATCGCTTCATTTTCCTGCGAATAAATTTACTTGTATTCAAGTATGTTATATATTTCATCACGCAGTGATCTGATCCAACATGTCGTTCAGTGATGCGACGTTATTGATCGAATTTTATGTGATGAATTATCTTAGAAAGATATTACTATCTTTCTATGTTATATCTAGACATGAAGTGTGCAGTGTTCGTACAAAAAAATGTTGGCAATTAATTCAAGTAGTCATGACTGCGATGAGAAGAACTGAGTTTAAATGTTTTTATATTTTTCATTCCACATCAATTAATTGTGTTTCAACGATAACTTTTTTTGATTTCATACCTTGTTTTGCATCAATGTACTTTTATTGTATTTTGTCGAACCTTGAAGACTACGTTAAAGTTCGCTTCGTACAGTAACGACTAGAACGATGAAGTAACGTCAATAAATGGTGGATTTATTGTACCTTGGAACGAATATAATAAAATGAATTTTCATCAATGAAACATTGTATTACATTTGATTCCAAGTTTATACTATCGAATGATTATACCCATTGTTGAAAGTAGATTGTGATATAATAATCTGTTCCTGCTACTATTATTCATAAGTTAATTTTGAACAACTTCGTTCCATCGCTTTTTGTTCGTATTTCTATTCATAAATTTTGCACCATAGAGGACATTTTATTGATATAGACTGGCCTAGGCATGCAGCTCATATGATTGATGATGTGACTGTATAATCTGGATAAACTTGCGTAGTTAGTGTCTATCCGCCATGACACCCATTATGTTTTACAGACTAATAGTGTTGATCGTATAACCGATGAACACGTTCTCTCTTACTTCGCTGTGCATGTATATATGATTGTAAAGTATCTGTGAATATATCGTCCATGATGTATATGGAGTACATAACTAGTGTTCTGTCATTGTCATGATCAAGCATTCGCTGATCATTGTCATTTGCAGTCACATCAGTAATTGGTAGAGTTGTCTCTTCAGTTCAATATCATAATCTTATTGGCTTTTGAAAGTTGAGAGTAATTTGAATTATACTAAAAATATGCGCCTATTAATGAATAATAATTTGTTATTTTTATATTAAAAATACATGAATTTCGTTATTGAAGCTGAATACTTTATGAGAATAAGCTATGAATCTACGGTGACGTGCGTAAATATTGAAGACCAGTGCATATAACACTGGCAATCATGTGACCGAATAATCTCCTCTCACCATTGTAGTTAAATGCAGAGTTGAGTGCCTGGCAATGAAATAAAATTTTACTGTGCAATCATTAATAGCGACGTATTGATTGCTTTCGCTATGAGTTCATGTTGATTACTTGATATTTTTAATCGAGTAAATATGTTCCTCATCGTAATGGGAATCAATTATTTTACAAAATATTGAAAATATCCAACTCATTTAAGTGCTGACATTAAGTCAATGCATCAGAGATTTTTCTTTGTTCGGACTTTGCATCATCTGTATTTTGTGTGGTATCATTATATGTATACAGTTATATATAAACAATATTTCCCTCCACTGAATGTAGTAAGTTTTAGTGTGCTTCACTATGCCCACATTGACTTACTCAGTTAAGGTTCCGACCCAACCTCATTGTTTGCTGAACAACTATCAGGTAAACTTTGAGTTTTAGCTACTTGGGCTAACTTAGTCTATCAATTCAATCAAGATTTCACCTAATTTATAATTTGTTCTTCTTCCTTCGTTTTTTTTTTTGCATATTTATGTACGATAAATATCAGAAATACTTTCACCAGTGTCATTTTACATTTCTTCAATGAATGTACAATTGGTTGAGGTGTAATGTTTCAATGGATTGACAACTAACACCTTCGTGACTCTGCATATTGTATAAGCACATGCGGGTCATTGTTATTGCCGGTCGTGAATCGATATTTGAATGCTAAATCATGATAATAATTTCGCCAACGTCAACTCAGCAGATTGTATTTCACTTGGAATCATCAAATTCACCATTGCATTCATCTATTTTAAAATTCCTCACTGAAACATCTTTTAACTGATGAATTTTTAACAAAATATTGTAGTGTTTTTACTGGAAGGATCTTATCTAACTGTTATTACATGAGAAACTAAAATTTATGTTTGGATGGCACATGCCAGTTTTTACACTTTGAGTTTCACCAATTTGCAGATACTTCTTTTTGTTGATACATTCCGTGCGTTCGAGTCGTAAATCATTCTGAATTGTGATGCAAATTAGAGAGGGCCTACTTCATTAGATCACCAACTTGATGAAAATATATGATAAACATGTGGAAATTTATCGACAATTAGTTACTATATTATTATTAAATATTTAGTTCATATGTGTTTCGTCTCAATTGATATTTAACTGCTTTTGATGAAATCAATGTTGTACCAAATGCATGAGTTTTCTGCATTTAATTCCATCTTATACACGTCAGGAGCAAAATGTAATAATCATTTTTCAGAATATTATATATACAACAATTATTCCAAAGATTATCACTGTATAAAACTGCGTCAAATAAATTCTCATAGTATTTTGTTCAAAAATCTATTAAGTTCTCAAGTCAATATGTAGATAAAATGTGTCCTGAAAAGTCCACTCGTATGGTCTCACTGAATTAAGGAAATAGTAAAAAATACGTAATGGAATTTAGTAAAGGATAAATATATTCATTAATGCACCACCAAATTATTTCATTTTGAATGCAATCGAAAGCGAATACACCATCTACAATATGTCTATGCAAATATTCAATCTGTGAACTAGAAATTTACATAGTGCTCTTTCATATTTTCAATGTAAAATTCAAAGATGACTTGAACAGAATTATGAATGTAGAAAGGGACATTTTGAGATTATTTTCATTCCAATTAACTCTAGACAAACACGTTATTTGAAATTGGAATAGTTTATGAGTAGCACCATTTCATGAACATTTATTTGGTGCGGTCAAGTACTTCTCGATATCACCCACAGTCAAGAGTTTAAAACTGATCAGAAAAATATTATTTGCAATAAGTCATCGTATAGAATTCGGTTTGTAATGAATTAATTATGTACTGAGCTGGTTGGCGACTCATTAAACCCTTATAGAAGTTCAAACCGGCGTTGACGGAGTGCATGTTCAGCTTTTTTTACTTCAAGTTCTACACTGATTGCATTTCCGTTTTTACGCCAGATTTGATGCGTGGTGGGAGGCCGATCTGTATTCACTCCGGAAAGTTTAATATAAAACGGAGTCAGTAATATTATTTCTATAGATACTGCATTTTTAATTATAAATAATATAATAATATTCGAAATATATATTTAGTCATGGGAAGCGTAATTATAAGTTGGTATCATATTTTTAATGCTGATTTACACAATTATACCAATTATAATGAACACATTTGCACATAGTTGCTAATGAATTCTATGTGGTACAATAATAGACTAGAATTATCAGATCCCACTTATTTGCTTATGATCCCGATTTAAATTACGACTAAAGAACAAAAATCAGCACAGCCAAGATTATGCTGTTCAGGATTCCAACCTGGGCTGTAAGGTTATTGCTGGTTGGAATATTGCCCGATGGCTTGATCGGAATTACTAAATTCGGACTGGTTAGAATCCTTACAGCAACTGGAAATTCAAGATAGTCTGAAAAAACGCTAGTCAGCATTAGGGAATTCTTGATATAATTTCTGAAAGGGTAATTGAAAAAAGAATACTCAACTCTAAAATTGTCAATGAATAAATCTTATGTTAATCATTTCTATTTTTTTTTTAAATGTTTCGTTATATATTCGCTAAACAACAAAAACCAGTATGAAACAATAAATATGTTCATTTTCAACTCCATTCAAGTGAATTGTTACAAATTATATTTATTTCATAATCGATTGAAGGTATTAAGTTATCAAGTTCAGAATATTCATGTGTTAAAACTTGTTATTATACAGTACTGCTACTCTATAGTGTACGTCTAAACATCCTCACTTATTTTTATACAGAATAATGAGAACTGGCGGTATTCAAAAAGGTCGTTTACACATATGTATACGCACACTCACATACTTATTGGCTTTTTACAGTTGTGAACGAAAAATCGTACCGTATAAGAACATACAATACTTGGTGATGCTTGCGTACACCCTTGAGTAATTTTAGCAGTTTGTATGATTTTAATTACTACTGTAATTAATGTTCTTCACAATAATCAGTAATCACCTCTCCTATTGTGGGTACCTATCCTTGTTACAATAGAATATGCAGCCATTGTATAACCATAATATGAAAATGGAAAAGTATTTTCATTACATAGTCATTCATTGAAATTTTTTATTGCTCACTTGCAATTCTATGTATTCTCGCTTGTACGCAATTCGTTGCATTTTAATAACAATGTTGTATACATAAATTTGTCAGCGAGATGTCTGGCAAAGTGAAATAAAGTCATCGTAACCTAAAGTCTTTTTTGGTCCATCTCTTCAATCACCTGCTTTATTTCCTCATTTTATACATATTCTATTACTGGATATACTGATCAGTATACACTCCACTTGCGACATATTCATCGTAGAATTAAGAAATAGTACCAAAGAATGCACTCGAGATAAAAGCCAAAAAAAATCCGTATGTAAAGACATACTGCATTCGTACATTAATTTTATTCTAAGGCTTTGCATTCGTGGCTGACAATAAAAGTTTAATAAGACACATTAGTTTGATTGAATTTTGTGGCTAGCACTGCTGCAATAGAGATAACTTCACGTGTGATCGCTAATTGCGCACATCATTCATCAGGATGTAATCGATTGGGGGGCAGAAGACGGATGAGTGTAATACACAGCCTCTTAATGAACGCCGTAATAGTACTCTACTATCCAAAGCTATCTTCCTTCATCCCTTCCTCCTGCAACTGATCTATCCGAGCTGCTTTATATCTATTCCACCAACAATATACTCAATTTAATCCTTGGATCTGTTAATATTTTAAGGGGTTAGGCCACTGTAGGATTTTCAAAAAATCGATTTTTTTTATTATTTCAAATAGTCCCTTAGTACTTCAAAAATGATATACCAAATGATTACAGCCGGGAAACTATGTGTTTTTCAAAGTTTAGTATAAGGCTACTAGGTCATGACTCTTTATAACTTAAAACTTCAAACTCGAAGAATTTTCAACTAATTCACTTCAAATTTCAACTAGATCTTTACAAATATATTGGCTGAAAAAATACGTGGAATTATTTTTTAATATGGCATAGTTCATTTGTTATTAACAGTTTTCTGGCGATTTTTTTGCGAATTTTGCAAATTCGACTTTGGAAGTACGTCATTCGGCCAAAAATCAGTATATCAAAAAAATCCTACATACTTCTCTGTCTGTTGTTATGTATAATGAAAAAAAATTGACTCCTCATAATTCAAAATTTACAGTAGCTATTGGTATGGCCGTGGACCCTTCCAAAATAAAGAGGTCACCTAAAAAATTATTATTATTATATTTTTTTCCTGAAAAAAAATCACAAAAAAACGTATTGTTTCGACCTCTACAGTATCCTAACCCCTTAAGTCTCCATCACAATTGGAATATATTCTCATGCAGTATAATATCATCTTACTAATCAGTATTAAACTTTTGAAAATTTCATAAGAAAATTGATGTGAGTGCGTTCAATATTTCAGAGAGTTTTGTAGTCCTTATCATCAACGTTATGATATCATGAATACTCCTCTGCCTGAATTTTATGCGATATTTTGGAATTAAATCAAGCCTTTTTGGAATTCTCAATGCGGTTGTCTGAAGCTTTTCTAATAAATTACAATATTAAGTGGGTTTACTACTAATCGGTATTAAACGTGCTCTATCAATATATCTATAACTATCCACATGTTGATGGGAGCGTCTGGGTAAACAATTATGTACTAGCTTTGTACAGTTACAAAAGTACGTGTGACAACAATTCTGAAACAAATATATGCTATCTCGAATGCAATTTTGCACGTAGTAAAACGTCGATCCAATAAACGACATTAATGTTAGTTAGTAATAACGATGATGATATATATATATGCAGCTGCATTTGATATTATGGAAATTTGAAGTTTTCTCATCTCTATTTCATGTACTTAGTAATGAATTGATTATATCAGGAATGAGTTAATTGGGCTTGTACACTTTCGTGGTTTCAATCCTAATTCATAAAGCAATAGTGTTGGTAGTGAGGAAATTGGACCTCGTAAACCCCCTTGAATCACAGCATTCACTGTTATTCAATAGCGTCGAAACCTTGTTTACCACCCATAACGCCCATTCCAAATACGTGTGTACACAACGTTGACATTGTTGAATGTGCACACCAAACCATATATACTCATTTGTGCAATGAAATTCTCTCTCTTCCTCGCCCTCTCACTAGCACTCATTCTCCTTCTTCTATCTCTCGTGCACCTGGGTCGCCCATCTGATTGTATATTAACCTCATTCAGTAAATACGGAGTGCGCGAATGTCTCCCAGCTTAATTATAAGTATGGTTTGGGAGGTTTACATTTGCTTCACCATCTGTAATCAAAACATCTGATATCATCTGGTACACTATAAACTTAGGAGAAAAATAATAAAGTAAAAATTCATGTTACTAGAACCAATAAGCGTGGTCCCGTTATACTTGTTAATTAAATAATTGTGTTTCAGCAACGTAATTTTGTATACCATATGCCTATGTTTCTTTTGGAGGTTGTGAGGGGTGGTCGAGGAGCTCAAATATATTATGATTTCTTTCTGTTAATTCAAAATGGTATTTTAACAATACTGCCTGGTCTTGAAATTAATTTTCCTATATGTAAGCATATTGCATTTTCTAAAGAAGGAACGTTTACACCAACAAGTCTTTTATTCAAACGATTATAAATATTATGTATTGTACACTCGGAGTTTGAAAATGATTGAACTCAATATTTAAGTGACAATAATTATATAAAGTTCTAAATGACGATTCTTGGCAGTGTGTGCAGACCGTGTGTTCATGATACGAGATATAAGTCGTTATCATTTATTTTAAACTGATTTCAATATTACATATAATATTCAATGCCAATAATTCATTGATTGTTTGATAAAAACTTAATTTGAATTTGGCATAATTAACTAAGCCGAAGATTATTTATTTCAAGAGAATAAATCGGCATGTTAGTCTTTCAGTTCATTTCTACTGATTTTTTATTCTATTAAAAATTAACCATCAGGTAGCACAACTAGCATTCATGAAATATTTTTCCATTTCTCCTTCGTTTTGCTCTTCGACAACACCATTCTTGTTTTCGAATCGACCAAATGGTTTTTTGGCCGCATGGAATTTTACTTTATGAAATTAGTTATTTTGACATAACAGGAATAAGTTAAATCGATGTCTTTACGATTATTGTACTGCACTGTTGTTATGATAGATTTCAAGAGTTATTTTTTTTTTGTTCCCATGTTGTTGGTTTCATCTATGAATCAATATGATGATTTGCCTAATTTTTCACTAATCTATAGATCACATATTTTCATATTTATTTTGTATAATTATACAATATACTGCTTTCGTTTCAAACTGTCCTTTCAGTGTCTCTCAACATTCTTTATTCTGATTTTTTTTTTTAATTTTTGTAATAAGTTTTTTGGATTTTTCAGCTTGATTCATTCTTCTATTCTTTGCCTGATGCTCAGTCTGTGTCTTTGTTCCTATTCATTTCAATTTAATCAAGGCCCCATTTTAAAATAATTATTGGAGTGTCAGTCGTGAAACAGCTATAGAGATAACTTATTTCTAAAGCAATTTTATTTTGCCTTCCTTACTCATATATATATATAAATAGACTTTGTGAAAGTTCGATGTTACTTGGAGAGTCAGTGTAATGGGTCTTTTGCTAATTCTCAGGTTTTTGGTAAACTTCACACCTTTGAGAAAACCGTTGAGAATAACTTGAGCTTTTAGGTTAAAGACCTCATTATTGTTTGATTTTTTGTTGGTCTTTCAAGTTTTGAATTTGCATTCATCGTTGAATAATACTGTCAAATATTTAGATAGTTTTTGTCGTAGTGTTAGAAACTTCTTGCTATTGTTTCTTTTAGTAAAATTAATTTCCCGATATCCCAATCGGTGTTTGTATGTTGATATAGTTATCCTGATGGGACTTTGTAGTATACTGATACTTCATGTTTTTTGATGGATTTTTATTTTCGTTCCATCATTTTCCATGCTTCTATAATGTGGATTCACATAATTCTGGAATTTTCGTTTCGTTATTGAGATTAGTCTAATTTTTCCGACGTTCTTCTCCCTTTCTGACCATGAATTTATAACAATTTTTATATCTTTCTTTTGACTTCATTTTAATCTTTCAAAAGCAATCTTGAGCATTTGTAAGATATAGAAAAATAACTGCATATACTCGTATATGGAAAATCGTTCGAATACACGATTATTATAGTGGAAAATGAACTCTTCTCCTTGATAATTAATTTTTAGAACTATAAATAATATTAATAGTCCAAGAATTAATTTTAATTGATATCAGGTCATGAGATTTGACATATACGTTATTCTACTATTCAAATTTCTAGTGGTACTGATGAAATCTGACATTAAGAATTACTACTTTGAAACTTCACTCATCAATTACTTGATTACATTCTATTAAATTCGGGTATTATAGGAGGTAATGGGTTTAATGATGGAAAAATTGGATCTATCGATAAATGGCATCAAACATGCATGGATTCAAATTTTCAATTTCAAACCAGTTTACAGATTGCAGTGTTTTCAAAATTCATGCAATTTCGCGCAATCATATGTTTTATGACTGTTATATTTGATTAGTTTCTAATCAATTTGTGCAAATGAAAAGTTTGGCTATTCTCAAGTTCATTTTTTGAATAGCTAGTCATTAACAAAATTTATGTTCAATCGCTCTATATTTGTTCATTTATCCTGTGCTCAAAATTTTAAATGGAACGTAGAGTCATGGGATACACCAGTTTCAAAGCCATAAAATTATCTTTGTAATGATATCCTATTTATTAGAATTTACTTGAATAGTCAAGGCAAAAATAGATTTCAGAACCTCAACTTTATAGTGTTTGAGTAGATTTTTTTTTTCTCTAACACTTTAAACGTGAATGAAAATTTGCTAAGAGTGGAATTATTATTCAGATAAGTCAAAGAATATTCGGAAATTCTTTCAGAATTTTCTGATACAATTCTTGATTTTTCGAAAAGTCAGAAAACGAAATTTCAAAAAACGGCATTAAAGATGCTGGTTTGAAAATGCACATAAGATTGCAATCTTTCTGTTTTTTTCAGTCTACATGTACGCCATGAGTATCTGTATGGAAATAGTGATACCGCATTCTAATTAATTTTAATACGGTACTGAAAAAAGTTCAGTAATAATTCTGATGAACTTCTGAAACTTAAGTAGTAAGTATCCCATATGAATATTCATCATGTATACATACGAGCGCAAAATACAGTGAATTCATTCATGTATTATATATTCAATAGATAATGAAGATTGCATTGAGGTTATTGATTGCATAAGAATTCATATCGTATTCCAACGCTATTCCTCACTTAATAGCTTGGAAACAATGAAACAAGCAATAGCCAGGCTATGGTATGATCGATTATTTGAACGAAGTCTACAATTTGGTTCTGCTATCTTAGAGTTCGGGACATGTTTACTGATTGTGCCGAGTTGGTGTGGTGAATTGTATGTATAGGTATGTGCACAATGCGCTTGACATCTTAAGCAGTGTGACACCAAATGGAGAATTTCCCACTAGTGGGTGAGTTCGGTAGATGACACACAGTTATCGTGATATACATCAGCTACTCGCTTACTGGCGCTCCATTCAAAATATGCACCACCAGTTTGGTAAACCAATCATTGTGTTTCAATATTCCTACGTCAAAAATACACGCTGAGTTGGTTAATTAATATCAAAACATATACTTTTGATGTTTCTACGTATTGATGGATTATCGATAATTCTCTGGATACCGGATGAGTACTACTTGTATGTTTGCTTTAGCGGAAGTTCACCAACTCACTTTGCCAATTTCATTACGTGCAAGTTTCGCGAAAAATAAGACACTTGATGTGCTTCAGAATGCGCAACGCTACTACATCGCAGGGAGTTATACGCTGTTAGTAGAATTGAGCGGAACCTAAAGGAATTTGTGCTGAATAAAAAAGTGCGAATTAGTTCGCAATACATGTGCTTCCGCCAATAGGAGGAAGCTTGTTCTCAAGACGCAGCTCTTGAAAGGTACGATTGAAGTTCTTGTGACGTGAATCTTCACATTTCATCCGCGCCCTATTTTCAATTCTTTTCACTTTACCAACTGACTTGCAAAACATCTCAGTGAAGAGAACAGTTTGATTTGATATTTTCTTTCAGATTCCTATTGAAAAGCTCTAACGATTCACTTAGTTGATCTCTAGTAATAGAATGACAATATACAATGTATAGATGGAAAAACCAGGTTGAGGTTAAATAACGTTGAGATATATATATATTGCATCAGCATTGGGAGAAAGTTATGTCATCAATTCATCTTTAATTGTCAATATGTGCTAATTGAACATCATTAGGAAGATTCGTATTTTAATTAATTGGTGATAATGGATTCGTTAATAAATATTTCATTTTTTCAAATTTCCTAGAATATATAAGAGTACTTGATTTACTTTCATATTCGATGAGTTACCTCTTTTCTCTCAAGTGTGTTATCGATAATAATATCTATAGTGGTGTTGCTAAATTATTATAGAATTTGAACTTGATCCTACGTTCGGAAATCATTTCTCATTGACGATTCAAGTCTGATCAGTGGAAGTTTTTGTAATTAAATATACTCAAACTATTTCAATCTTTGATTTTCAGTCTTTTGAATATCGCAAGACCGTTCCAATTTTTCTTTCTCTGGCAAAACTTATTGTAAAATGTATTACTGTGTCTTCGTGTAAGCATTGGATTAGATACGGTGCTATACTAAAAGAGCATTAAAAAAACATTGCTCGAAAGTTGGAGGATTAAGTGAGGAAAAAAATAGGATACAGAAGGTAAAAGGTAGGATGGAGAGCAGAGGATAGAAAAAAAACGAGCAAATGGGGAAGAGTAAAGAAATGTGAGTGCTGAACTTTTCCCATTTGCTTGCGAAGATCCTTGGTACTCTCGTAACCTCTCTTGTTTTATTTAGTTTTCTTTTCGTCTGCCTCCTACATCGTTTCATTCTTCTTTGAACTATCTACATTATTATCTGATTATTTCTTTTATTTTTCAATTTCTCTTTGATAGAATCAAAATACTCTGCAACTTAGTTATTCTCTACATCAGTTTAAAAATACAAATGTTGTACTGTTCGGTTTAAAGTAGGTATATGGTTGTAATAAAATTTTTTGATCAAATAATTCATTATCATTTTATTTATAAATGAAATACCCTTAATATAATTTAATTCGTAAAGTTGTAGAGTATATCTATATCTGCATATGTATCATAAAAGAAATGAACGAAAGTGAAAGACGTCTGATGGTCGACTACAAGTTTCTATTATATAAACTGACATTTCTGTTTATCTCATCCTCCTTACAACATTGACGAACGTCCTCCAAATTCAAAGTCGGATTACGTTTTTCAGCTGGCAATTCAATTCGGCCTTTCTCTCTTTCTGTACTAACTCACTATTCATCTATACTTTTTCGTTTGTTCTTTCGCCATTTCTTTATCTCAGACCGTAGTCTTGAAGTACAAGCAACAAAGTTTCATTACAAACGTAGTTTCGTCTTCATTTAACGCTCGGACTAGCTTGTTTGTCTTTTTCAAAGTATTAAGTCAACTATTTAAAAATTTCACCGTGACTTTTGTAATTTAGAAGCAAATCTAAATGTGATGAAAGAATGGTATATATAAGAATGTGTATTAATATGTCTATTTAGGAACTGGATATTTTTATTACATGACTACGTATAAAATAAAAAAGAAAGAATAGATACTGCTAAATGTGAAGAGACTGCAAAAAACGAAGTAGAGTATAACATAAGAAAAAATTATCGTTTTCTGAATGATTTTTTAGATAACGACATGCCGTATTAACTCGTTTTATTGGCAACATTATGCTGGATCACATGACATAGAGTAGCGATTATGGGGCGCATGGTTTTGATTGGAAAAATCGTAGGATCAGTACCGATTTTCATGTTTTCCAACAATAAATTTTATTATTTTGCTCCTCATTTTATCTTATGGACTAAATTTTTATATCATTGTTATATCTGCACGTGTACAGTAACCTTTAAAATTACAATGCGCAAAAGTATGATTGATTTGAGTATCTCAATACATGCATTGCAGGTATATTTCCATGTAATTTCAATTATGCATGCGAGAGAATAGAGATGATCAAAAATACGAAATTTTATTTTCTTTGAGTTCCAAGTTATCGACGTATTATTTTGTTTGAAATCAAAACAAATACTTTTTTTTTGAAATCGGGTTAATTTCTGAGAGATCGAGAGTTTTCGTCTCCATCTCTCATTGTTCCATAGTCATGGAGTATAGTAATAGTATTTTTCCGAACATGTGTATGATGTCAGTCTGGATCAACTTATATATTTCGTTTGAACCCTTAATTTTTTGTGTCAAATACATACAGACATACATTTACATTTTAGTATATAGGAAATTCTATATAATTTGTAATTACATTTCAACCGCTTTAATTGCAATACTTATTCTTGTTTGAATTTCAGTTTTACTCTCAATTTGATATTGACAAAATTCTAAAATTTACTTTCTGAAATTCACTGACACTTACAAAAACTTATGGGTAGTTTTACTACTGCTATTTTTATCACTATTTTGTAACTGTGTTTAATTACATGAAATAATGTATTTTTAGTATATTCATGTCTCTGTTTTGATACCTTTTTGACCAACTTGATACATTATTATTAATTCAAGATATGATTTTCATCTTTATACCTATATGTACTACGTTCATATCCTTAACCTTCTTCGTATCATTTATACATTTTCCGTTAATGAAAAAAAAGGAACGCTTTATAAATTCCAATTCACAAACTTAACAAATCGTTCATACTTTTTCTGTTCTCGTTTATCTCGGCCATTCAACTCTAAGCTCTTAGTATTACTTGTCGTGGTAAGTAGAAACGTACCCTGGAGAGCGTTCAAGTATCATTATTTCATCAACGAATGAATAAAGAAAATTGCCGTTTATTGCTCCCTTTCAGTTGTATTTTCGACGAAAATGTATATTATAAACTGTAGACATACTTGTGCTATATCAAATGACACATTGTACGATTTCACTATATGTTTTTTCAATTCATTTCATCAGTATTTTCACATTGAAATGAAATTTTATATCTATTATTTCTTACTCACTGAAATATATAAATAAAAAAATTTTTTTTCTCGTCTATTACTTTCACTTAATTGAACGTTGTTATCCTGTATGTGATGTAACTATTTGCGTATGCTATCATCATTAAAAAAAAATAGAAGATTAATAAAAATTGCGCTTTTGGATGACTTAATATTGTACATTGTTTTTTTTTCCTCATTGTTAAATGTGTTATTAGCAGTTTAATGTATTACATGCCTTTCACTTTTTTTTCATAGTATTATAATTGATTCCATTAATGCAGTTATGATGAGGGTATTCGCAAACTTTCATCTGACATACATTTATTGCTCTCGTCAATTAATATTAAATGAATATATGTTTATATATACATACATCGTCCTCAATCGATAATAACGTCACACTATATCAGTCATTTCATTCGAATAATTGCGATAAAAATATGAATTGACTCGAAAATGTGATAACTATTTTTGATATAAGGACTTTGCTTCCCTCTGCATGTTTTTTTAAAATAGCGTACTATTATCATACGGGGAGTGTATTTTCTTCGTATTATCTCGTCGATATTACCAGTACGATCGTATAGTGCTAACGATAATGGTTTTTGGCGTCCAAGGACGCAGCTAGCAGCTTTAAGGGAAAACAGTTATATTATATTATATTATATGGGGTAACGAATGACAATTACAATACACTTATTGAAGCAAGAATTTACTGTTCATCTTATCTTTATTTCGAGTGTAATATAGTTGCATTTTCTTTTATTACTTATAAGATATTGAAGTACAAACTAGATGGACACAGTATACTGTTTGTGTAATATTCAAAATAATTTTCATTGTTTCGTATATCACAGCACACATATATAGAAAAATTGTGCTCAAAATGACATACTTTTTGTTTGGCGGCAATTATTTGAAAATTCAAATGTGATGGAAAATAAATCTTAGGGTATACATTTAAAACATTTATTCACGGAATAAAAAAATTAATTTTCAAGCTGTGGGAAACTTAATAGATAACATAAAGTAAAAAAAAGTCAGTCATGTTCATTCGGGTAAAATAGCATACGTTAGCTTAAGTCGACATACTCATTTATCGGCGCAAAAGTCACACTTGAATGCTTTTGTTTTTTGTGCAACGGCAACACATAGACTGTGGCAAGCCGTTCACATAACTGTGAACATACCCATTGTTGTCTTGGCTGCGATTTATTATAAAAGTCATGCATTAAAGGCATGTCACATCGGATTCATCGATATCATCAGCGTCCCGACTTAAACTTTCCACAGATACGACATCTAAGTCATCCTCAAGGATACTGTACCTCAACTGTTTTCGAGTTCTAACGATCTTGCTATTTTCCGTCTCCTTTTTATTTTGGACTTGATTTTTAACTTTGCACGTACTATGTAATTTTAAACCGCCGGTTGCTATGTCACCTTACGTTACGAGGTAAAAAATGGCTGTCGCCTTTTGCAACGTAAAATCTTTAAATTTATTGGATTTTCCAATATTCATAACTCAAATTAAGCGCAGTTCATATTGAAATAGAAAAATATAATAAAAAACTGACATGGTAGACATTGTTGGTACAAACACTTTCAATAAAATTATATTTTCGCTTAACGAAAACAAAATAATACTCACCACATTTGGACTATTGAAGCGGGTAAGCGCACATGTTTTGAGTGATCACGGTATCTACGAGCCGTTGTGTAAAAGTCGGTTATATTTTTATGGAAAATATATTTGAACAGATAGAGCTACTGTGTTATCTTACCTGAGTATGTCATCTTTAGCATAATTCCCCTACGTGCATGTGAATTATATTTACATCTTAATCAATGAAACGTTCCTTCAATAACCACCGTTAGTAAACATTTTAGATCAAGTATTTGAATTATTATTAAGTAATTATCACATTAATTTTATTCAATTTACTTTCTATTTACTCTGCTATTGAGTATTGTGTCTTTTCCATTTTTATTATTATTATTATTTTTCTTCATTTTACATTCATGCAGAGAATCCGATTCAACCACCATTTGCCTCCAACGCCCTCACTGTGTACTCTTTTACTTAATAATAATCATTACTTTCACATTCCAACTGAGCATGAATGCTCGTCTCAGTGGTTTAATTAAAGAAATTTAATGAAAAAAATATGAATATAATGAGAGCAGTGACACTAGTCAAGAGTATTCAGATGGCTTTCATTAATTCTACGAGACATCTGCGCACGTAACATTACCTGAGGAAAAAGTTTTTTTTTTTCTTATAACAATTGAAAAAAAATTCATTTATTTTCATTATCTATTGTATGTTTATCCAATCAAATGTTGATATATTTTTTTTACTTCATTACGATATATGTAGGTGTAAAGGAGAAATAATTTTAGCAAATAAAACCCATATATTCGACGTGGCGTTAAACAAGATGAGCGGTATTATCGCGTGAGTATGAGTATAAAAGATAAAGTGCACACTATCGATTTCACTCGCTCTCTGTACAAAGTGTATCAGGATAGAGGGGATATTTGTGCGCTACACGGCATGAAAGTCGGCCAATCGCAGACAAACTCACGTTTGCTCTTAATGGAGCCCGTGTCAGTATGCATTGCAGATGTTTGTGGCTTTCTAGAAAAAAAAAATATATGTAAAGAACATAATCGTTTTTTTCTTCTCTTTTTTCTTCCATTTTTTTACGTGGTAAACATTCACATTTCCCAGATTAGTCCAATTGAATTGAAGAAGGCACTTTATGATATATAATTGTTTGCGGATGTGCGATGATGATCAGTAGTTGTAATATAATATCAAAGTGAAACGACGGGTTTCATGCGCATGAATATGTTATTTATTTTTTTGAAAGTAAAAATTATCGTTATTATATATTTATATATCATCCTTTCACTTCAATGCTGGAAAAAGAAAAAAAAATTGTGCGATGTGAGAAGAGTGATAAATTGAAGTAGAATGGAAACGAATATCTTACGGAAAGTTTCACGACTTTAGCGAACGGTTGAATAATGTGTGGCATGAGAGGGTAAAGCAAGAAAGGCGGCGGCTATTGCGAACGCTAGAGAATATTTCTTTTTCTCCTTCGGGGTGGGCAGTCAATTTTCCAAAGCTTAACTGCATTTTCTTGGGGTATAAGAGATGCTTGCAGGTACAACCATGTCACAAAGTTTATTTTTGTAGCAGAGCGAATATCTGGTAAAATTTTAGGGACATCTAGCATTACATTTTCTTTTTCTTTCACAATACAAATCCTCCGCAAAATATTTTTGTTTATTTCGTCATTTTCAAGTTCTTAGCATCAACTAATTTTCCGCACATTTTATTCTAAAATTATTAGAAACCTTCTGTTCAACTCTATTGAAAGGTAAATAAATAAAAAACATTTAATTGTCCATAAATATAAATACTGAATTAAGTACAATTTGTTTTGAGTGCACTCATTTGTTCGTCCTTTCTACCTTCTCTATCCATCTTGTTCACATTATATAATTAATAATTATGTGTATATATATATACGGAAACTTTCCCTTGAACTAATACTAACCTGATTTAATTGTGGCAATTATCTGAACAACGCGTGCAGAATCGATTGTTCAACTGAATCCTCGCATTACTCTTCGTTAGTCGGACGAGATGGTCGCATCATTCATAGTCAAAACTCAAAGTCAACCAACCCTATCACTTTCTCTGTCTTTCTCTCTCCCTCCCTCTCTCTTCCTCTTTCTCTCTGTCGCTGTCTTTCTCGCTTTTTGATTAACGTCGCTCTTCATTCTTCTCCACATTCTTTTTTTTTTCGTCTTCTTTATTTTCGAATCAGTTAGTTGGAAAAAGTCTTACGAAAACCTCAGATTTTGTGACCATCGCCCACAAGTATAATTATCCAGACGCTGAAAATTCAATCGTGAATTCTTTTTTCGTCCCGAATTTTCAACGTTAAATGGAACGTATATAAATCAAGGAAAGGATTTATGTTGGCACATTGAAGTGTTTTGCATTTTGTTTCTCGGAATGAAAATCAAGAAAAATGTAGTGTACGTGTAGTGTTTCGTCTGGAAAACTGTCGCAACAAGATGTTTTTGCAGTCAGTGGCTGTTTCATCTTGATTAGTTGACATGTGTGACCAGCCATGGGTTAGTTACTCAATTGCTGACTCAATTTCATGATGTTTCATTGACTGATTCATGGCAGTCTCGTAACTGACTCATCAAGTTCATTTTTAAATGGTGTTCATTTACAAGTGTGTGGAATTTCAACAGAAAATAAGTTAATATCATAGTTGATTATAGCTGTATTATTAATTGAAAATTGAATATCACAAGATGTAAAGATGTAAACAATATAAAACTTGAAATGATAGAATTGTATAGTTGGAGAGAGTGTGAGTTTCATTGCACTGGTATCCAACTTCATCCAATTATGATTAATATTTTTTATTAATCTCAAGCCCGAATTTATATTCTATATTAATGATTCGCGAAATCGATTTCAATTAACAATAAAATAATTTACTGTAAACTGAATATTGTTAAGCCAGTGATGGGAACCGTTAATTTATCATCAGTTTACATAATTGTTACATCCAACTTTGTTTAAAATCAACATTAGTAACCAATTGTTAGTTAAGCCTGAATTCGAATCTCCATTCAAGATATCGCATGAACAAATGAGAACGTCGCAGTAAAAAGTTATGGCATGTATATGACGCGCCCATGGTGGACTACGTTCATTGTTTTATATCAATTTATTACTTTGACTTCTTCATCGACTGATATGTTTAGCCGAATGGAAGTTTCATAGGGCCCATCTCAAAAATGTTCCACTATATTGATTAATACTAAACTCAACTATTTGACTTCGGTTTATATCGACAGAAAACTTATCATTCATAATGCTGTACGTTTTATCATAATCGCAATACATGTAACGAATATAATATACGAAATGTTACCAATTCAAAAGGTAGAAACGGGTTTATGAAAAATAATATGTAAAACCAATAATATGTAAATTTTAGCAGGCGCATAAAAAAAATGTTTTGTAACATTTAAAGCGTACTACATAAATACAGCCATAAAGATCGAATTTTGCTAGAGTAAATCTGATAAAAACTGTTAATTCTAATCGAAATGAATATCGAATATAAATAATTTTACTACAAAATTGTTATGAAATTCTGTTAGCGTCCAGTGTTACCACGTAATAAGTACGAAAGCTCATGTTACTTTTACTGGAATAATTCGTAAAGCTATACACACTTATCTAAGCATTGCAGAAAAATGTATATCTCTATATCATATTGTTCTTTTCATGTATGGTTGTTATGTTTGTAATAATTTTTTATGCACCCAGTTTTTTTTGCATTAACATATTAATTTCAATTAGACTTTCAGTCCTAGTTACGGTTTCTATTTTGATACAGTAATTTTTATTCAAAGTTTTTCCCATATAACATAGGTAGTATGCGTTTTAATAGTCTTGATTTATGGAATGCATCGGAAGTTATTATTTTTATTGTTTACATTTTCTGCAAACATTTACGAAATTTAAAATAGTGAAAAAAATGATGGTATACTCAAACAGATTTGCATTAAGTTGAAAGGTATAATTGTTACTAGGACCACACTCTGATGTCAACATAATGCCTGACCATAAAATCATTAAATTATAACCTCTTGTAATAATAAATATATCCAAATTGACAAATATATATAAAAAGCCTCATTAAAATTATTTTCCAATGTGTATTCATCGGATATGCAATATTACCTATATTTTGATTTCACAGAAATTTGCATAGAGTGCGAACAACATTTATTGACATTAAATAAAATTTATCAACCGCAAAAAATGTATATATGTAGGTATACCTCAGGACGCTCAGACGATCAAACAGTTCGCTTAACTGTGTCACTCAGTTTACTGTGCTCATTGAATGAGTCGTAAACTAAAAAAGCTAATGACTCCATCCTTTTGCAATCTATATTATTTAGTTGTGATATTTTGAAAGATATAACCTGGCGTGAATCGTTAATCTGTCACGAAGATATATGTTATGAAAGTTCCTAATGTTGAATTGTAATAATTTTTTTTTAATTTCATCATGAAATCAAGTTTCAATATATTATACATATGCATATTGAAAATATTGGAATTTCAATTATTATCCAACATTATTCACGAAAAATGTTACTTTGGATTGGATTCAAATCAGCGATAATAATTTTACGGAAAACCGTGAGTGCTTTGTTTAACTGAGCTATCTGCTTCATGTGATTTTCTGACATAACGGCAAGACAATATCGTATTCAATCATCCTATAATTAATGATTCCAACCATGAAGTACGTAATAAACAATACAATATTCAGCCATGAGATAGATTATCTTATAATTATATAAATATTATCTTAATATTTTTTTTTGCAACAACTATGAACAATCGATTCTCAATTAACTATAATTTATTTGGTGACTTCATAATCTATTACTGGTGTGAAATACTAGGACTTGAGTGTACAGTGCGAGTTTAGAAAATATCACGAGTATTACAGTGGCCAATATCTTAAATGCAAATGATTGGATTGGTCCTGGAAACTTCATAATATGTAACAGAGATTGAGTTTATCTATGAATTTCATTAACTGTCAGATTCTATATGTTTCAAAGATGAAAGAGTCAACGTGATTGAAGTCAGTAGCTATGGGATATGAGTATCCGTTCTCCAACAAGTGGAGAGTATAAAGAGTACCATCCACCGTGCTAGGTATCGGGCTCTTACGTAAACGACAATATCGACTCAATTTTTTCGCAATTTCTTGAGACCCTGATGCCAATGCAATACAGCATAGGTTGAGTCGATTGCTGTATCTATACAATAATTACCAAACTGACAATTCATCATTTTTCAATGTCCAGAATTTTAAGAAATCATTCAGCAAATGGAAATGGAAATGTACACAATGATAGCTAATTAATTATTACATTTAATTAGAAAAATTGTGCAGGGAACCGGAAAAACAGAGTTTGTATTAGAAAAATTAAACTCCGTATAAGAATAATGTAGGAATAGTCAGATAAAAATTAAAAAAAACAGTAATTCAGTATATAAAAGAAAAAGTAGTTGAAGTGGTAGCATGTAAGACTTTTCTTATCAAACAAGATATGAAGTCCAATTATAATTGTAGACATGTAAATTTCTCTTAAATTTTAATTTATTATCTCATAACTTCTTCACTACTCATTCTATCTAGCATTGTTTAGATAAGACAAAAAGCAAGAAATTATTAACTGGCTGCTGAGACAAAGTTTTTTCCAATTCATACACTGAAGATATTGAATCATCAACATTATTCCTGTTCTTTCTAATCTAAAAATCGATTCTTGTCTGTTTTCTTTCTATTTTTCTGCGTTATATGTGCCCATTGTGCAGATCACCACCGTCCATCTTGCAGTGTAGAATCAATTTTATTTATTGAATTTTGATTTTTCATTATTTTATCGAATGTCAATATTGCCAAAGAATCCATATTTCCTAATATACAAGGAGTCCCCTCCCGTCATGAAATCAACTATATTTAGCACAATTTATATTTTTATATGTTTAATATTATTTCTATATGGAAATGATAATCGTGTCCTAAATTTAACGATCTATTTATCAGCTATTTAGATCATGAAAAGCATCTTGTAATTGAAGCTGATTTAAGATCCATCTGATGGGAAATCATATCAATATATATCACACTGTATATATAAGAATATAACATTGCATATCTATCCACCAACAAAACAAAATTTCAATATGAAATATCGTTCAGTTTTATAATCAATTATTTTCTTCAATTTATTTGTCGATTTCATTAATATATATTATATCAACATATGTATTTCGAGCTGCTGCTATAAAGCGTTCAATTGAACGATATTATAATTGATTAATAAACCATTTCAATTAATACAGTGAGCATTCCGCAAAAGCTTACGGTCCACAAATGACGAAATAATTAATTAATGCTCTAGTCGACTCTCTCTCACGTACTGTTTCGCTTACACTACATGAGTTTATGGACGTTTCATATGTATACATGATATAGTTCCGGAGGACGGTTAAAGTAACCAAATGTTGCTAACTATGTATAATTGTAACCTTTCGGGTCCTCCACTGATGTAACTTCACTTTGGGTGCTAATTGACCAGATATTCAAAACCCAATTACATGCAAATCTCACATGTGTTTTCAAGTTCGTTCGCATCCACCCTCGTCAAAGAATATTGAGGTTCTTATGACGACCGAATTGTGCTACACAATAACCGCCACATTACAAAAATATCAATATCTTAACTATAATAATCATAATAATTCTCATCATTATCATTGGTGTTACTGATCTTATGATGATTCAAAATTTTATTTTGGAAAGTTTTGAAGAAAAAAAACAAAGATTCGTGAAAATTGCAAATTCTTGATAAGTAGTTTATTTAATTTTTTCAGTGTTTTTATACAAATATTCATCTATTTATTCTTTCATTTCTTTATTGTCCCTTATTTTGCACAAGTTTTATGTAAGGGCGAATAAAAATTTATCAGTGCATTTTTATCTGACAACTTTGTTTTCGTTGTGCAACCACAGTATTTTCGGAAACGACTTGTAATTGTCGCTATGAGCAATGCTACATACGTGAGCGAAAAGCTTTAGAAAAACTGTGGGGAGACTTTTTGGCACGTCGCCATCATAGAGATATAGTACACTAAATGAGACGAGGGGGCGCGTATGAAGGGGATTCAGAGAACGTTGGAAAACAAAAAAGTACGTGGGCCATTTCTCGTTGGTAAGAGAAAGCATACTTTATGTCGAGAGACTTTGTGCATAATCAACGATGCAGGTGCGAACACATATATTTTAAACTTCCGTTTTCACTATTTTTTTCATTAAAATTGTCCGTATGCCATGACGGTGGCATTTTCATTCCAGAGCTACATTTTAGAAAATGATAAATACAAACGTAACACGAAATACCTGGAACTTCCAAAGTATCCCGTGGAAAGAACCTGCAGGAAACTTGGAAATCGCTACAATTTTTTGGAAATATGTAATGTTTTCTATTCCTTTATAGTTGGAGATTACAAGTATTTCTGCATCTATGATATAAACAAAAATTAGCTTCGCTTTAAACATTGTGGTCACGTTTATTTCAATCACGTATTTTGTTCCTGTTCCTCATTATTCCATCATTTATTATATTCATTTTTTATGAATAGCAGCTTTGTGAATTATCCCTAATCTTTTGAGAAATGGTAAAAGATGAAGTCTAATAAGGTAATCCGATCTTTAAATATATTCGTAATTGTTACTTTAATTTATTTGATTTTACATTCAATTGGTAGAGAATTGGAGAATCATACAGTTCGTCGATATACTTTTGTTAATTTCACAATAATTTTCGTCATGATGGAATACAACATCATTTCTCAAAATTGTAATAAAACAGCATCGATTCCATGGGCATGAATCTGGTGCTAGTCTCTGTCGAGATCCTCAATCAATAGAAATATGTAGTAATGCAACTGTAGATCAGCCTTTTAGACATTATATCATTGTATTAATGAATATTTCAGGAGGCAACACACATTTTTTGTAATGCAATTCAAAACTTGTTATGTTGTTGGTCAATGATTGACTACCAACAGAAATTAATATTACACTGTGAGAATTTTATACCAAAAGTTGTGATGAAATGCGGAGTAAAATTTACCCTGCATTCGAGTAGGCTTGGGACATCATAACCTTCAAATATTTCTTACAATGTGCGATAGGGAATTTTACCCCTCATCTTGGCAAGAATTATTTTATACAATTTTTACACATCATGTATGGTAGAAAGCGCACCTAGTGGTGAGAAAAGTCAACACACATAAGTGAATATATTTTATACGCCAATCATGGTCGAAAGTATACTCTGTGAAGAGTAAAATAAATGCCCATTGGACGGCACACTTTACTAAATGTAGATCAAAAGTGAATCTCATTCCACTACAAATATAATTGAACTATGCGTTCAATATAAATTTTTATGCTTGTTGAATATCCATGTGTCACTTTTAACTATAAAAAAAGAAGAACCCTATTATTTTATTTGACATATATATTAAGCGATAAATGAATTGCATCACTATTAGAAAAATTTTTAATTTTTTGGTCATGCGTGCAATGTATAAATGCATAAATAAATAAAGTTTTGATATAAAAGATTTTTATTTGTATATAAATCAATGCCATTTTTTAACAATATAATTCTTACCGATACAAGTCTTAATAATATTTGTTGGAACAAACCCTTTTAAATCGTTCAGTATTAAACACTTCCAATCAAAATCCATACTAACGACTTCGTATGATTGCATGTGTTCATCTAAATATACATCGCTTAATTGCTTTGTTACAATACAAAGCTCTTCGGGTATGTTCGGTTATGCCATCTTGCCTATTGTCAATTTGTGTGGCGGGAGAATATATAGTATGGGATGACTATGCCAAGCCACTGCATAAAAACAAATGCATTCGGCTAGCGGCCGAGTGTACCCGAAATACACCGAATAATTCCGAGCGTTTACCATGTAAAACATGGTACAAAATATTCAAATATTATCGGATGGAAGTAACAGTAGGATAAATCCTATGTTACAGGGTAAAAAATCGACGTTTTACAATGTAATATATATGTGATCATTGAGTATAATTTAGTATACTTCGAGCATTAAATGAATTCTCGCATATACTACCATCCACTAGAGTAAAATATATTCTAACTTCATACAATATTCACAGCAACCCGTTCTAAAAATTCATCTTAATATGTATAATATTTTATCGAATGTAGAAGTGTCTCAGGCTTACTACGGTTTGCGGGGTAATTCTTCGTATAAAATTCTCTCAGTGTACAAATTACTACGTGAAAATTATGAATAAACCCAGACTGTGATGGTGATAAAAAATGATATATAAATATTTGAAAATTTCGGGTAAACATTCGAAATTACTACAAACATTATAAAAATAACACCTTTCCAATTCCATGTCCATAATATTATTATAATTATAAAGTGGGGATTATATGAAGTTTTACATTTTCATATTAATAAAATTCGTGGATTTGAGCGCGACTCAAAAGAAGTTAAGGATATGAAATTAAATATCTTCATATAATTGTCATTACAAATATTTTGTGACAAATACTGAATGGCTCCCAAATATATCGTCCACGTTGCATGTTTCTGTTTACTGGTTATAACTTATATATTGTAACTTTTTTATTAATTAACTTTCATGTAATGATGAATACTGGCTTAAAATTTTCGAGATGTATACATATATATTGTGACGTGGCAGTTGTGCCACCCATCATAATACCGCGAAATATTATTGTTGCTGCTGCGCTGTGGAGAAAAAATATGTGAATGAAATAGAATAAAAATATACTAAGTGAAGTTGACCTGGAGAGCTGCTTTGAGTGAACATGAGAATCCGGACGTCAGAAGAAGAGGAAAACAGCAGCAACACATTTGGGAAAAAAGAGAGAAGGACGCCGCTGTTGCTGGGGATGAAAAAAAAGCCAGCCATTTTGGACGTCACTTCCACAAAGGACCTCGAACGAACAAGTTGTATGTCATTGCTAAAGAGTAAAATTGTTGTATGCGAAAAAACGTATTGTAAAGAGTGAAATTGCGTGTGTGCTGATTGATGTTAGAGAGTGTGAGAGTATGTGAATTGGTTGCATAAAGTGCTGTCAAACTGCTTGAAAGCGAGTTAAGCTGACTGTCGATTTTTGTAAGTAGCTTTAGGTGTTTCAAAACGTGACTGGTCCAAGTGCAGCACCCGGCGAATGCACCCATTTTCATTTAACTATTCTCTGCAGCGCAGCAACAATTTCGGTTTCTGCATAAGTCAATGTTCATATTCGAGCGATTATTGTGTATTATTATTTAAGATAATTATTGTCCGGTACTTTGATGCGAATATACGATTTGATAATAAGTCTCGTTAAGCTTAGTGTAAAAATTCATTGTTCAATTGTTTAATTAGTTAACGGGTATTGTCGTAGACTGGTCATTTTCACGACCTGAATATTAAGAGTCATTGGTTAGAAATTACGGTTATTTTTTCGGACATTTTGTCCAAGTCATTTTAAAAGCACTGTAATATTATTATATTTCTTTTTTATATTGTCACATTTTCTTTCGATATTGTTTGGAATCATCATTGTCAATTTAATTTTGTAATTACTATTCTTTTCTATTATCAAGTCCATTCATGTTGTTAATACATTTGATCTTCAATTCATTTAACCGGTTGAATGCTACGGGAGTCACCGGTGACCGGCACTTAACTTGGCTGTGACGCCATGGGGGCTACCGGTGAACGGCAACATTATGTGTATCTGTTTGAGAATGTACGTGAGAAGCTGGAATTATTGGGAGTATTGGACAGGAACTTGGCTAATATGACAATGCTCGTTGAATTTTATATTGGTGCGCAGGAATCCTTCAACTGCGCACTTGTAATTTTATTCACGTAATTAATTAAAAGAAAATAAGTTATTATACACGAAAAGGAGAATAAAATAATAATGAGAAAAAATAGCAAAATATATATGTGAATATTGATAATGAATAGTATAAGATAATTAGAAGAATATATATATATGTAGGGATTGTTTATTGCGTGAATAAGTAATTGAAAAGTATAAAA